>JALIZH010018428.1:0-17230 GCA_030522465.1 Rhipicephalus appendiculatus | reverse complement strand
CCCTTGTTGTGATCTCATAACAGCTTTCGCTGTAAAAAAAACACATCCGTTTCGCTGTTAGTTGCGTGGAACTCAGGTGTAATTTAATTTTTACAGCGAAAGCTGTTATGAGATCACAACAAGGGTCGTTTCTGCGCCGTAGTTGTCCGCCGCCGCCGCCGCCGCCGCCGCCGGTGTCCGTAACCAATATCGCACGAAATAAGAAAAAAACTAAATAAATAAAAAACACCTATGACCGAACGGGAATCGAGCCCGGGTCTTCTGCGTGGCAGCCCAGCACTCTACCACTGAGCTACGCCACTGCTTGTAACTGCGGTGCAAACTGACCCTAGGCAGGCTTCATATCGGGTAAGTAATCGCGTTAACGTGTGTTGTAAAGCGTTTTAGAGCAGTAAAGTAAGAACCAGGCGTCACACGATGCGAATTGCGTAACGAGTGGGTCGTTCAATGCTCCAACCCATTACAAAAGCCTCAGGCAAAATTCTTCATCGTCGTCAGCCACAGCATCAACAAAGTGCACATAATGCGTTACAAGAGCATAGCGGGTACCGCGCTTTTCTGAAGAATGACGAATAATGGCATAGTAGACGCTTCTCCACTACACAAAAGTTATGATGATTTATGGCGTAGTGGGTACCATGCAAGTGCGGTTGTTGTTGCCCCAAGAATGTTTAAAAAACTCTAGAAAGGCCGCTCTCCCAGCTTTCGCTGTGGCTGTGCTGCGAGTTCCACGCAGGCCTGGCGGTTTTTTTTTTCTCCCTAAAACTGCTCCTTTAATCTCTTTTCCTTCGTTTCTCCACGAGAACATTTCATACGGATTTTCTCTTCACAAAAGCTTGCACGACTTCAGCAGCGAGTCACGAGAATCCTGCTGTAAAGTGTGTTCATCTTAATTTGTTTCAGAAGCTTTGTTCTTTTTGAATGTCCCGGATCTCAAACTTATTACGTCACCTTGATAACTTACTTCTTACCGCTGCTTCCAGAGACTCCATTTCGGTCCCCATAGCGTCACACAGTTCTGAACGAAATATCATCAGACCCTTCCAAACTGAACTTTAATGTTGGCCAGGCACCTTCCTAGCTCAGGGTACCAGTAGCACCTTTGGACAAAGTTCGCTCAACTCAACTCAACTCAACTTCTGTATTTACGCTAACCTGCTCAGATTTTCGACAACTCCATTTGCTTAACGCGTCCCAGCACATCGTTAACGGTGCGAAACAATGCCTTCGATAATCAAGAAGCGTACACAAGTGCTGGTTAAGGCATGGAAAAACAGCCAAACCTAACTTGACTATCGTCGAAGGGCGGATTGATATTGCGAAGTAATTTCACTGACGGTGTTTGAAAAGGCAGTTGATTCAGGTGTTGACGCTGCAGATAAAAAAGAAACATCCTCAAACAGCGGAAACGTCGGCCACTTGATAAGCTTTGCGTTTCAGGAAGTGAGCGCCATTTTTCCTCTTGTGCGACGGCAACAATAAGAGAAAAAAAAAGAAATTTCCGAAAGACGTAATCTATCATTCTCGCCATAATCAACCCCATCATCGTCTTTTGTAAAAGAGTTGACTGTTGGGCGAGTCCGTGTTTGGACATAAAAACAATTGTGAGTAGCGCCAAGAGACGAACAACATTAAGGGGAGATGCGAGTCGAAAAACGCGTTTTTTTTTCAAAAATTACATATTTTCGTTTTTATTTGCTTCCACAAGTTAAGTTTCTCTACTTTCACGACAAAAAAAACTCAAGATTGCAATTAAACTCGAACTAGGTCAAAATCACTTTTAAAGAGCACAAGGTGGCTACTAAAAATCTAAAAAGTCCTGATTGTCTGGAGTCCCCTGGAAATTGTCACCTGGCTGCTTGCCATTGAATTTCTCATGAGGGGTTCACTAAAGTCACATGCTCAAAATAACCATGATTGCCAAGCTCTCATGATGGAAATAAATCATCTTAAATGACAAATCTTTTCCGCATAGATGAGCTTTCACTTATACCTTTAAAATGCGTTTTTCTCAAGACACAATTCTGGGCAACTTCGTGAGTTTTTACATCATGTTTTTGGTACTTCTGATAGCCAGATCGAGATGAAATTTCGCCCACATATTTCTTAACATGTGCAAAGTGCAAGTATTTACTTTAAAACTTGGTATCACCTAATATAATTATTACAAACCTAAAATAAGCAATTAGTATGGCCTGAGCATTCCAAGGTTTCTTACATTACAATTTTTCTTGTCCATTAACATGTCTAATACGCGCTTTCTTGATAGTGATTTGCATTCTACAGTTAATGTGGAGCAATATGAGCCAATAATGGCTCAGAACGATAAACATTTACTGGCAAAAGAAGAGTCTACAAAAAGAACTATGTTTTACACATTGCCGTGGCACAAAACGAAAACTGTACAACTTACTGTAAAAACTAATTACATATTTGAAATCAGCATAAAATCCTTTATATACAGCAAAAATTTCACTGCCTTAGGCTACAGATTAACGTAACTTTTTTTTCCGAATCGCATCTGCCCTAACCTCTTTCCGAGAGGTTGTGCTTCTCGACGCGACCAGGCCCACCGTGCTTTATTGACTTTTATGGACCAAACGGACCTTGCCACCCGTTTATAGACGGTTTTTTTTTCGTGTTTATTTATGCTTGTCTAAGTCTTCGTCAATTTTTCTTATACTTCCCTCCCTTCTTTCCTCTTTCTCTCCTCCTATCTCCCTCTCCTCTATCTCTTCCCTCCTCCCGAAAGAGTAAGCGGGCGTTGTGCCCCTCCAGGTGGCAGTTGCCAGCTTGCTCTCTCCCTCTTTCCTCTGTGTCCTTGTGTATTTATGTATGCAAATCAAATAATAATAATAATAATCTGCCCTAAAGGAACAGAAGAACACAGGCACCTGTGCTCCTTTGTCCTTGCAATGGCTCCGATCCTGGTCCTTGCTTTTCCTCTTCCTTCCTTCCTTCCGATCCTGGTTGCAAGGTACAGAATTATTTCGAGGGGCAGGGAAATCAATACAATCGATTGAGTCAGTTCGTTTTCTCAACTGTGTGTCCACGCTCTTCCTATACAAATACCGGGACGCCTTCTGTTCTCATCTGCTGTCTTTCATGTTCCTTAGTCTCTTTTCGAAACTAATTTCCAAGCCGACGTTCAAAGTCGCTACTGACTTCAGCGCCCCTACAAGTCTGCATGTCATACAGTGAAGTATGTACCTTATTATTGTTATACTGCGCTTTTTTTAGGCGCAGGGCAAAAGTAGGGTAATGAAAAATATTTTGTAGGGTAATGTGGGGTAATTTAGGCCATGGCGCAGGGTATTTTCCACAAATGTAACACCATTACCGTCGTTGGGTCAGTAACTTATTCATGCAATTGTTTCTGTATCATTTGTGTTTATGATGTATCTTGTCATAAGTTATAGTCATACTTTTGTGTTATGCACTTCCATCACTGCCTAAATGTCATTTCTATTGTTTATTTTTGAGTATTGTGTGTATTATGTACCACACGCATGTGATTATGTTGTGCAGTGAATGCTTGTATGGTGCTGGAGGCCTAGTCAGGTGACGTTTCTTGTAACGTCACCTTTTGCCACCAGCACCATGACAATCTTGTATTGTTGCACAAAATAAAATAAATAAAAAAAATAAAATTGGCTTGGTAACACGGGGTCCCCCGCGGTGGAGCAGTGGTTAGGGTGCACGGCTGCTGACCCGAATGTCGCGGCTTCAATCCCGATCGCGGCGGTCACATTTCGATGGAAGCGGAATGGTAGGGGCCCGTGTTCTGTGCGAAGCCAGTGCACGTTAAAGGGACGATAAAGAGCAAAACGATTCTTCGCGTATTAGTAAAGTACAATTTCACAATCCCGAAAACGCCACTCTTACCGCGACACAACGCTTCGTGAACGAGAAAACGCGCGAAAAGAAAATGCGGGTGGAGACGCCACCTTGGGATTCCTGCACCAAACACCATGACGTCATAGATTTTGAATGCGTCTACTGGGTCCTACGTCGCTTCTAATCGATAAACGTGAACTACATTGTCATCTGCGGGTGCCAGAGACCTAGCGTACGAAGTTTCAGAAAATTTCATCGAGGCAATGCAGCGAAAATACGAAAAATACATTTTGAAATTTTCGACGTCACGCGCGGAGATTTCGGCGCGAAATTTAAAAATGAAACTTCGACCTTGATTTTCTCCGCTAATCATGAACTTATGATAATAAAACATGTGGCATTAGAGTTCTCAGAGTGCAGTTTGTCAATGTAAACCAAGTCATTGTTTCGCTTTAGTGTCCCTTTATGGAACACCAGATGGTCGAAATTTCCGGAGCCCTCCAATACGGCGTCTCTCGTAATCATATCGTGGTTTTGGGACGTAAAACCCCAGATATTATTATTACCATAGCTAGCACGAACGCCATCAGTTAGTCAGGTGTCCCTGCTATATTCCAATGTACGTAGTCTGTGTAAAAAAAAATGTTGCAGTGGCTTAGCTCGGCTATGCCAGGATATACGTAGCGTTAGCAAAGGTCCAGCTGATTATTCTTAGCTTTCCTGATTGCCTACATTGCCTAGGATTAGCTTGATTATCATGCTTACTGCTGCTACAATGACACACAAACACGGGATACGTATTATGTGGCAGATGTATATTTTTGCTCAACGTCAGGTTGCTTCTCTATTACCACAAAGACGGCTTGGTGATCAGTGAAGTAACACGCTGCCGTCTCTATGGCCCCAACACAGTATTCTGTTCATTCCTCCTACCCTCAACCGCTAATTACCAGGCAACTACTTCGGGGTTCGATGAGTCACGCTTCTCCGCTCTTCTGCGCCGTTGAGCAGCATTTGCGCTCTCCTTCTCCATGGCTATACCACACTGGCAAACGCCAGTCAGAAGCGCAGCGGCTCCAGCGCAGTGTCAGACGGCGACTGCACAGCGAAAGTGAATGCTGCGCGCGCGCCGGCGCCAGTGCGTCTACCACGGCTACGACGTCACTCCTCTGGAATGCGCAGACCGGCGGCGGTGAGTTGCGCGCGGCGGCGGCGGAGTGCGCGGGAGATGCCGGCTGCGGAGCGCCAGGCTGTGTGACATCACTGATCCTCGCGCATGCGCAGCACGGCTCTTGATGTGCCGCGCGAAACGGGTTTGGCTAGGCCAGTGTAGCTAACGCTACAAAAGTCACAGTTTCGCCACTAGGGCGAAGCAATGAATGCGATAGCAAGAAATTAGTTTGTCACACGAAGAACGACAAGCAGCTCGGTACTTGCAACGCGCCGCCGCAGCACAAAGAAGGACGCTCGAAAAGGACGCATAGGTATACACAGGACAAGCGTGAACTAACAACTGTCGCAGTTGTTACGTATTTGTATTTTGAGCGACGCGCTGCGAGTGTCCACAATGCAGAAGCCGACACTGTTGTTGCTGTTGCCTGTGAGATGGCTCATACCACTCAGGGGGGATTGGCCAAGGATTGATTATATGATTATATGATTTTTCGACGCTGTTTGATACTTCTTTTTCTTTTACACTGCGGCACGTGGAATGACCCCTTTGCGTCTCCTGCCACGCGCTGGCGTCCGACGCGTGACCCGGTGTTCTTTTGTTTCATTCTACATCATGAGTGGTACAGAAGGGAGCCACGTTTTTCGTGCTCATCTAAAGGGCAGTTTTCAATTTGAAAGAAACTAAAAGCGTTGCGTGATAGAAAACACGCTCAAGCTGTTCCGAGATTTGCGTACCGCGAGTGGCAAATGGTGCATATGAATAGCTCGCCGTTATATCGCTGGCACGAGCATGGCGTGTGGCTGTGTTGGCTAGCAGGCTGCGGAGCGAGGGATCGCTGGTTCGAACCCCCGTTAGGTGGTCTGGAATGACGGCGTCGACAGACGGCGACGGCGAAAATCAGTCCGACAGTGTCCATATAATTACTATCGCAATAAAACGCTACGGCTTATCTTCCATTATTGACACCTGTTCTTCGGATGTGCTACTGTCCACAGAAACTTGACGTGCACGCGACGCTCATGGCACACTCGCGGCCGTTTCGCTAGCTTGATATACACCAAATTTGGCATTGCGGGTCGTGACTGTATAACGAACATAAGTGGCAGGTGGTAACATGAAAATCTTGGCATGCATGTCATCTACAACGGCATTTACATACCGCGCTCATGGTGCACTTGCGTCCAGTTCGCTAGCTTGATATACACCAAAATTGGTATGGCGTGACATGACTGTATGACGAACATAAGACAGGTCCTAACATGTAAATCATGACATGCATATTATGCACAGCATGATTCGCTCCTTGACGGCTGCTTCGCATTACGTCGATTCCCACAATGCGTGGGATCTGCCGGTGTTTTTTCTAGGCCATCACTAATAAGAGCAGTTCCAAAAGATAGCTCGGCAAATAGTAAAAAAAAAAAAAAGAAAAAAAAAAGCTTTGTGGAATCGTACAGCAGTTTCTTTCCTTTTTTTTTCTCTTTTTTTTTCTTTTTAAGAGCCAGCGTGCATGGTACGTTGAGCACACCATAAAATAGCACATACCAGCCTCTCCTTCTCATCACGCCCGTTCGATTCGGGTCATTTACTGAAACTTCTTTCCTGCCTCCCAGTAGGGGACTTGCGAAAAGTTTGTGAACCCGACCATAACTATGCAACCTATAACTTACGCGGTCATGTTCTCGTTAAGTCCCCTACACTCGCCAACGTTCTCTACGCCTTGCTTGTACTCCTCGGACTGCGTATATCGAAGCCCTGACACGACTTCTTGCCCCGTTCACTGAGGCTGTCACGAACGCACCGTTCATTCACACACATTCATCTGCTATTCCCACGCGAATTTTTTCGATATTCCAAGTACTACTGCACCGTCTTGTTCACCCGAGCGTGCATATACTGCGTTGCCTAGATCGCAGGCAAGCGAGGATCAGGTGTAATAACGCACGATTATGACTTGGGTAAATGGGCTCGTGCCGCCGGTTCGTTCAACCAAAAAAAAAAAAAGGATGTGAGGTCAAGCCATTTTCCCAGGCGTACCTGATCTATCCAGCGGTGGTTCTGTTTGGTCTTTCTTGTGTTTCTATCACGATGGTGTTTTTTTTATTTCTTTCGTTTTTTTTTTAAAGAGCGAAGCTCTTAAACAACCTCAGAAAGTACGCAGAACGAGCGCGTTATTCTCTCCCGGCGTCTCCCGTCCATGCGGCACAATTCGTGACGCCAGCTATTTGTTCACGTGATGTCAGGATGAAATAAGCTCTCCATTGGTCAACATACGAGAGATAATGTTGTTAATTGTCGCCTGCCCTGTTTTACCATGCAGTCGAATGCCCGTTCTGCCTTGTCTCGCATGACTGTCGGGAGCGATAAACTGATTTCACTTCGATTTCTGCGTTTGCGACTGCGCAAGCGGAGGTAGCAGTGTGTAGTAGAAAAGCGTGAAATCCTTACTGGTTCAACGCTTAGTGCTGACATTCTACGTGATCTTTGAAGAAATAAGTGGCGAGGAGGAGATAGCGCTTGTAGGAAGGGTAGCGAAGGCGAGAAAGAAACTACGTCTCGGTGTGGTTTAGGGGCCCTTTAAAGGTCGAGGTAAAACGTCGGGTGTGCGCAAAAAAAAAAAAATAGCAGTGGTTTACCGTGGTTTCTTCGCCCGCGCTCGCTACAACTTGCACAGTCACGCGCGCCAACTGGCTGGCAAGGGGCCAAGAAAGCACCGTAAACTTATCGGCCTACTGCTGCAACGAAGTCGGCGTGTTCTCTGGCAGGCGGGTCGTGGTCGCAGCTGATTTTGTTTGCTCAAACCACGGCTGAGAGCAGCACGGTCGCGGTGCGCGAATGCGCTAGTCACGTGGTATTTTTTGAATTTCGCGGGCTTTTTTTTGCCGCAAGGAAAAAATGGTACGCGTAAAGCTTTCTTTATCGCAAATGATGCAATGGGGGTTTCTAAAGACGCCCTCGAACTTTGCAACTCTCAATTCTTGCATAAAGTCAATATTTATCAATTTAGTAAATTAATCCTAATTAACAAATTCCTTAATTACAAAATAAAAAATTGTCTGTAGTGCGCAAGATAGCTGTAAGCAATATTCAACTGATTTCACTCGCATGCCTCAAATATTGTATTTTTTAACCCTTGGCTAAAGATAGCTGGGACACCCTGTATATACCCCACAAAGTGGACGTAGGGATGTCCGCCACTGTAGTGGGTGGAATGCGTCGCCTGCCTCTGCTGCTAAACGAGCTTCCCGAGCAGAGGTTCAACGCCGCCGACGCGTCCGCCTCGGTGGATCAGTGGCTAGGGTGCTCGGCTGCTGACCCGAAGGTCGCGGGTTCGATCCCGGCCGCGGCGGTCGCATTTCGATGGAGGGGAAATGGTAGAGGCCCGTGTACTGTGCGATGTCAGTGCACGCTAAGATCTAATCTCTAGTTGGTTTCATTTCCACTGTAATAAAAATTAGGACAATGAAACATATTAATGGCACACGTACTAGGGAGTTTGGCGACTATATTCTTAAAAAATGCAAGGAAGTCAAATGGTTGCAGCTTGATTGGTGGCTATACAGCGCCATGCTGCTGGGGATAATGCATGTTTTAGGTTCAGTCCCGACCATGTTATCAGCATTCCGATGGCGGTGACATTCAACGAACATTCGTATACTGCATATAAAATGCAATGTCCGAATGTATAGGCAATGAAAATATTCTGCACAATCCGATAAGACTCCACTAATAGCCCGATGTGCGTTTTCGTGGCGTAATACGCCCTAAACGAATTTAATTAACTAGTATTCAAAGTAATAGGGCGTATGTAGACATCTTGTAGCACCTTAAAGAGCCGCAAAAGCCAGGGCAATACGATAGACTGAATGCAAGTGAAACCATGTGGTTCGCTTGTGACGCACCCGCTAAGGTGGTCTAGTGGTTATGGTGCTTGACTGCTGACCCGCAGGTCACGGGATCGAATGCCGGCCGCGGCGGCCGCATTTTCGATGGAGGCGAAAATGCTTGAGGCCCGTGTGCTTAGATTTAGGTACATGTTAAAGAACCCCAAGTGGTCGGAATTTCCGGAGCTCTCCACTACAGCGTCTCTCATAATCATATCGTGGTTTTGGGACGTTAAACCCCATCAATTATTGTTATTCGCTTGTGACGTACCCACAAAAGCAGATCCATGCAAGTATTAAAACGCAGCCATTGCTCCCTTCTTTAAGGCTGGTGGCTTATACACGGGTGGAGAGATAACGCTACGGTTTTCGATGCGGAGAAGAAGGTCGTAAAATCCCCGTGACACACTCCGAGTTTCCTGAGATCAAGCAGCGCTGAAAAAAATAAAAACAAAAACAAAAAAAGCCACCGGGTTTCCTTTACCAGTAGGCGTCGCCTTCAAAGATGCACAACTAATTAACACGCCCGCACACTAGGAGGAAAACACTGTACGTTCCTGGCCCATCCAAACCATCAAAGTGACTTTCCGAGACCTTGACTTGGAAACAAGACTGACAGCATGCGCCGTACCTCGTAGCTTTTTCCTTTTCCGAAGTGACTCATACGTTATACGGCGGATCGGCCTTTGCTCAATGAAATCAAGGCGCTCTTTATAACGCAGTCATAGTTTCTAGAATTACATCGTGGTATTTCCAGCCTTCGTCAACCATTTCGTATAGATACGATGCTCTGGCACCTTAAGCACGAAAAAAGGCGCAAAAGTGTGTCAGAAATGGTTTGAAGTTGTACAACAGCACTTACAACGCTTCATGGCTCACTTCAGTGCATCTGACTGACTCAGTAAGCACGACAGCAAGCAATACACAAAGGACTCTAAATTCAACGAATGAAGTTATACTGGCAGACGCATGCTGAGCGCAGATCGTTGTACTAATAATGAAAGTTTACGTAAACGACCCTGGTACGAAGTGTGGCACGAACAAAAATAATACAATGTCAGGAGATGGAGGTAAAATATCAAATGCGAGAATGGGCTGGTTTATTAGCTGATTGTTCATCTCTTTTTTTCAGTAAACTACTGGCTTTATTTTGATGAAATTTGTTTCATACTATTTCTTTCTAGTTTATATCAATAAAGCACAGCCGGTTTTTATATTACCATGTCAAAAATATAGGACGACCGACAAAGGGTTAAAGAACACCAGATGGTCAAAATTTCCGGAGTCCTCCACTGCGGCGTCTCTCATAATCATATCGTGGTTTTGGCACGTTAAACCACACATATTATATAACGCCGCCGACGCCAGAATCCAGAAGTGCGTGCTGCCGAAGCAGAAGCATTTGCCTCAACTTACCGGAAAATGAAAACACCTGAACAGATGCGCTCAAAATTCGCATTAGGCAGTTTTGCAATCGTCGGTGAATTTTTGTTTGTTTGTTCACATGAAACTCGATGTCGTGCCTAAATTTTGCGAGAATTCTCTCTCAACAAGGTCCTTTGGTTAGTTTCGAAAGTTGCCTACTTCGGCAACACTAAAACGAAACTGTCTTGACAAACACCTTTTTTTTTTTTCGTGGGTTAAATATCGTTTCAACGACATGAATCATAGCACCGTTTTACGAATGTCGCCGGGCGAGCATATTCAGTATTCGTGAAATATTTTCCCTCCGTGTTCATTTAAACGAAACGTCATAAGAAAACAGCTATTACTATGCGCCGCGTAAACAAGTTACAACGAAAAACGTGCGCTGTCCTCACCAGCCCGAGGAAGTTTATTTCCTGGGACAACTCGCTAACGTAAAGAAAACAACGCGAAAAGGCGGAGCACCAGAAAAAGTATGACCGACAGCACAAAGCTGCTCCGCCTTTTGGCGCCGTTTTCTCTCGGCTGTGTTGTACCAACACGCCCAAGCGTCTATTTCTGGAACTTGCCAACTCATTTTGAATGTATGCTAACCAGAAAAACCTGCGCACCTGCACGACACTTCTACTAGCAATGCGGATACGATTCCAGATTTTGCATTTATCTAAATGGGACGCAAACAAGCCTACGCTTTCGCATCAAGACGAGTAGCACGTGTAGCTGCTTACTGCTGAATTCTTTCGAAACGGACGTGGTTAGAACGATGTTTGCGCAGGAACGCGCTCTCACACTTTGCGCTTTGTCACCCCAATGATTTCACGCAATACGACGGCGCCTGCATATTAGGAATGTGTTTTTTTTTTCAAACTGACTAAAGAAGAAAGCGTGATCATCAGACGCTTGCAAAACAACACGCACATACACGGAATATTAATACACCGCCTCTACCCACCGAAACATGGCTACATGTGCCCGCTCTGCAGCGTACCGGACACCCTAGCACACTTGCTCCTGGAATGCCAGTGCCATGCAAACCGCGACATGCAACCGGAGAGGGACGTGAGCCAAGCACCACAAACGAACGACGACCACCTAACCGAAACGTGGGAGGCCAAGCTCGTCCTCGAGGACCTGGAAGAGCAGCGACAACTCGTCTCCAGGGCCAAGAGGGCAGTCGAAGACAGAGGGTTCCTGGACTAGGGAACCCTCCCACCTTAGGGTGATACCGGGCATCGCTCGGAACACTGTTTCGAAATAAACGTTTAATTTTCGCTCTCTCTCAGTGAGGGATGAAAAAAAAATGCTGATGTTCACAGTTTCATTACACGTGCCTCACATAGTAAGCGTTAAAAAAAAAAGAAAAAGACACATTTCTTGTCTCTTATGGTGCTAAAAATCCTTCACTTTATCGCTGTTATGAAAAATTTTTTTCGGAGTTTTCACTTCGTTTTTCTTGCATAAATATCGCCGTGCATACACATCGGGAGTGACGAATACACTGGAAACTCGCTTTAACCGAAGGTTTGTAATGCAAACGTGGCCAACAGAGGGGGGATTCTTGCTCGCTGTCTCAACTGTGTGGTCACAACTAATGAAAGCAACGGACAATTAGCTGAGGAAATCATAGGGAACATTATTCGTTGTTTATTCAACTGCAGTGTAGTAGTGGTATTCTTTAATTCTTTCCAGTTGAAGGCAATATCATTACACTGCAGTTAAAGAAACAACATAAAATGTTCCCTATGCTTTCGTTAGCTAATTGTTTGTTGGTGTCATTGGTTGTGTCCCAAAAATAAGCGAGTCCCCCCCGAACAATTCCTCTTGTTTTAACTCTGTGGTGTTACGCTCACAATATGAAGTCGAAGATTGTACGTTCACTATCACCGGCGCAAAAGTACCTTGACAAGAAGGGTTGAAGAATAAAGTTTTGCTGAGAAGATCAATTATATACGCTGTATGCTAACAAGAAGTTCAATGCTTTTCGTTGTATCGATGGGCACAGCCCCGCATTCGCATTAGTCAAGGGCCTTGGTCGAGCGTTTCTAGATTATGCTGAGATTTTTGTCTTTCGTTTCTATTTGCTGGACTCGAATACATGCCTTGTGGACTCCACTGAGCCGTTTGGGCTCACGTATTGCTTAACAATATACAGGCCCTAGGACGGAGAATTGCAGTAAAAAAAGGGGACGGATAAAGACGGTGCACTGAATCCTATGCGTATCGTTGAAGAAGACGCAGAATATGGAATGCATGGATGGATTGATGGATGAACGGACGGACGGATGGCAGGATGGAAGTTGGAGGGATGGTCGGAAGGACGGACGGATGAATGGATGGATGGAGCGATGGAACGTGGACGGATAATCGGAGGGACAGACGGACAGACGTATGATGGACGTATGAACGGACGGTGGATTGACGGATGGATGGATGGATTGACGGATGGATGGATGGATTGACGGATGGACGGACGGATGGACGGACGGATGGACGGACGGATGGATGGACGGACGGATGGATGGGTGGATGGACGGATGGACTCAAGAAAAAGAAAAACACAACACAAAACATTTTTTTAATTGGCGTAATGCCTTGTCTATTTCGAATAAATTGATCTTACTATAGAAAATAAAACATCGATTCAAAGCCGAGTTCTTTCCCTCATACGGCGGAATGGCCTTATTGATCCCACTATTTCTTTCTTTCCTTTGTCTGTATTTTTCTGCCACCAATACTCTAGCCCTCTCTTACTTATTCGTATTCTATCGCGAGCAGAAACCTTTCAAAAGGGGCCATCTGGCGGAAAAGAAAATACAGGCATAACAGAAAAGGAGCCATCTGAAAAAGCAAGAATAATTCATTTTGATATGGCACGAGCCAGAACAGCGATATGACTGGGCGCGATGTATTGGGGTTCCTTTACGTGCACAAAAATCCAATTACACTGCGGTATCTTGCCATTCACTGCCCCCCTCCCCCCCTGTCTTGTTCAGCCATGAAGCTCTCTTTATAGAAATACATTATAACAATTTCCTCAGGAACAGATTTCGCAATATTCCATTTTTGTCGGCAGCCTCTTTCGTAAAATTCCTTTCTCTGGCTTATCCAATTGTCAAAGTGAGCCCATGCTTGCGGTGACGTTCTGTAATCCGTTTAATCTTCACGACTGAAAACACATCGTCCCACGTGGCTCTTCCTTACGTAACTTGTGCTAGCCGTTCCATATTTTCTTCATGCAAGCTGTTTGCGCAACATTTTCCATTTCACTACCAAAAATACTCAAATTTTTACGCATGCAATGCATGAAAGGCTGTCTTTTATTGCTTTCCTCAGCCTTCTTTTTTCCTTATTATATTCCGGTATGAAAGCGAACCTCTATATTAAAGGCAATCGCTACAGCATATTAAAGAAAAATAGAATTAAGGCTGTTCCACGCCGTTAAACCCGTCTGACAGCGAAGCTGTAAGGGCGCGAGTGTCTGTGATTGGCTAGCGAGGTCACGGGCATCATCATAATCATCATCATCATAATCATCATCGCTTTATGCAATATCATTATCATTCTTTCATTTTATTTATTTGTTTGTTCCCCTCCCCCCTCTGGTCACATTACATGCGCCATGTCTTTACTACTACTGCTATTACTACTACTACGACTACTACTACTACTACTACTACTACTACTACTGTTGCTATTACTACTACTACTACTACTAGTAGTAATACTGTCCGCCTCGGTGGAACAGTGGCTATGGTGCTTGGCTGCTAACCCCAAGGTCGCCCGGGTTTAAATCCCGGCCGCGACAGTCGCATTTCGATGCAGGCGAAATGGTAGAGGCCCCTGTATTGTGCGATGTCAGTGCACGTTAAAGAACACCAGATGGTCAAAATTTCCAGAGCTCTCCCCTACGGCGTCTCTCATAATCATATCGTAATTTTGGGACATAAAACCCCATATATTATTTTTACTATTCGTAATACTATTACTACTACTATTACTATACTACTACTGCGACGACGACGATGACGTCGACAGCACAGGAGTCACTGTAAAAACATTCCTTCTTGAGACTTGAAGAGCCAAGACCAAAATTGAGGCATAAGTTCCAAATTTACATTTCCAAGCAATCGGAACATTTCGCCTCGGTGGCCCAGTGGTTACGCGCTGGGGCTGCTGACTCAAAGGTCGCGGGTTCGATTCCTGCCGCTCTGGTCACATTTCGACGGAGGCGAAATGCTAGGAGCATATGTACTGTGCGAATGTCATTGCACCCGATAAAGAACACCAGATGGTCAAAATTTCCCGAGTCCTACACTACGGCATGTCTGTACACTACGGCATGTCAACATTACTCGATCGCCACTTTTCTCCTTCATCACACGCACATATTTTATCACTTGAAACGTTAGCGCACAGACGCACGTGCGAACGTCATGTCACTCTACATAAGATTGTTCATGAATCATCGGTTATCGCGGCACCTGCTTCATTTGTGAAGCGTCCTACTCGTGCTACTCGAAGCTATCACCCCCTTAATCTTGTCTCATACCGCTCACGTCTGAATAGTTTTAAATACTCATTTTTCCCGTCTACTGTCGAACTCTGGAATGGTCTTGACGGCGCACTTCGTCAGTTACCTTCCGAACAATTTGCGGAAGAAATTCATCGTACCTCACGAGTTCTAAATGCGCGGTGTGCATTTTTTTTTATTTGTGCCTTTTTCTACCATCTAACAAGTGTTATATGATGCAATGTTAATTTTTTATGCGCGCATTTATATACTTTGCTTTTTTTATGTGCTCGTTAAAATCGCACAGTTTAGCGTTCGTGTATATGCTAATTTGTTTCATGTTATGCCTGATTTTCTTACTACTCCTGTACCCACCCCTGCAATGTCTCGCAATGAGACGGCAGTATATGTAAATAATTGTAAATAAATAATCACGCCATGATTTTGGAACGTAAAACTTCAGATATTGTTATCAAGCCAAACAAGGCGGAAGTTCAGGAGAAGACTGGAACAGCCGAATATTCTTGAGCAGTGGTCTCTACAACCAACGTTTTCGCAAACATTCTGGTCTTCTCATGCCTTGAAGGAGACAAGACCGCTTGTCAAAACCATGGCTCCAGAGATACCCTGCTCAAGATCAATCAGTGATCAGTAAGCCTTTCATTTAGAGCATCCTGCAAGATCTACTGCGTAGCTAATAGCATTACTTGGTTTTAAAAACGTGAGTTGGGTGAGTTGGCCATAATTTGCTTCATACATAACTAATTAGCGCAAGAGGGACAAAGGTTGTGTCTTTTTTGCGCTCATTAGTTATATCAGAAGTCAACATCTGAAGTTGTATTTGAAGCCGTTGCTAGCAGTAGCCTAGCCAGAAATTTTTTTCGGGGGGGGGGGGGGGGGTTCAACCTTCCCAACCCCCCCCCCCTGGCTACGCCACTGGTTGCTAGGCAAGGTTAACAACTAGGAAATCTGCAGAGATGGTTTTTTATCGGTAAAAAAAATAAATCTTTCAGTTCCATAGTACTGTTTAATTACTGATATATATTAACGCTGTGAAAAGACATGCAGCCAAATATATTGGTTCTCAACGTGAACCTAGTAGAGACGTTAATATTAAGGATCAGTACGTCGACTGAGAACAAAAAAATAAGGTGGCTTTCGCCTTCATGTCGTCTTTGGCGAATGCATAGGGGATTGGGTGACTTCTTAATCTCTTCCGTTGCTTTTTCCTCTTCCTGGTGCAATGTAGCCTACGGGATTATGTTCCGGTTCATCTCCATGCATAAATGAATTGATCATTCCCTCTCTTTCATAAGCGGAGCTGTTTGAAGGTTATTCTCCAGGAAGAATTTGCAGTTCCTAGGGGCTATGCGCCACAGAAATAGCACAAGCGCTGCTGCTCATCACTGCTCCACTAAAAATGAAGAAGACCGCGGGGAACATTGCATAGGCTGCAGGGAGAGAAAGAAAGAGAGGAAGAGAAAGTCAAAGAAAGAGAGCAAGAAGGAAAGAGAAAGAAAAAAGAGACAGAGACAAAGAAATACATTAAGAAAGAAATAAAAAAGAAAGAAAAGAATTAAGACAAACAAAAAGAAAAAAATTAAACCATCTCCCGGTAAAGGGAACCATGTGTAGATGCGAAGCAGCGGGCGCTAACGCTTACACTGGTTGCGGTGTTGACGTTGGCGCTCATCACAGCGTTGCGCAGGAGAGAAACCTGGGGAGGCGCAAAGCACGCAGTGATGGACCGGTGTTTCCTACTGGAACATGCCAATCGCTGCTAATGGGCAATGAGAGACAGAAGACTCCGACTGGACACAGAGACCCGCAGTCCGCTTTTAGTTAACGCGCACGCTGCGAATTTTTGTAGTTCAACGACGCACCGGAGAAATCTCCCACCGGCACTAACTTGCAGGTCAAGATCCAGTGCCATATATACGGGGTGGCCAGTAGACGGTTGTGCAGCGCGAGCAGTCGGAACCAAGAAACTCGCTAGCAGACGCTGCCTGCGTCGGCCTCGCGAGGCGAGAGAGAGAGGGGGGGAGCGTAGGAGGGGAGAGAGGAGGGGACGCGCATGCGCAGTGAGGGTGTGGTCGCCGCGAGGAGGGATGCCTAGAGGGAGAGGGGGGGAAAGGAGGTTTTTTATTTTTTTAAGGGTTTGCGCATGCGCAGTAAGGGTGGTCACGCCGCACACCACCACCACCACCACCACCACCGGATCAAACTTGACCATAAGACGCTTCGCATCTAAAATGAGAAAGAAAGGAATTAAGAAAGACTTTGTAGAAGACATTTGGTTGGTAGAGTGAGAGTTTGTGCCGATGCAGACCATACCTGCGATGGGATGCTACCAGCTCCGCTGCTTAACCAGCCTTCGCGATTAACATTCAGTGGAGTTGC
>JALIZH010018426.1:0-32597 GCA_030522465.1 Rhipicephalus appendiculatus | reverse complement strand
GGGCGGTGATTATCTTGCGCGAGAGAAGGTCGGCATCTTTCCGTGCTGAGTTGGCGAAGAAATGGTTGCACACTCAAAATAGAAAACTTAGGGTGTTATCCGCTCTGCTTGGGAAGAGCCTTAAAAGGCCCCAAGTCCACCAACAAACGCTCGCGTGCTGCTCCCCGTGCCCTTCCTCTATCGACAACAGCCGTCATGACGTCACCTGTATGATTGACGTCGCGAGGAACAGACGCTGCCAGTGGGCGAACAAGATCCTCCTCGCTCGGCCAGGGCTGGAGGTCCAAAGAGGCCTCTTGGACCAGGCGGGAGCGTGTAGCCAGGATCACTGGAGTCCTGGTATAGGGACCCACCTACTCGCTCTTTCCAGTCTACCCCTTCCCCTGAATAACCAATAAAGTTTTTCCACCAAGAGCCTGTTTTCTGCTAGCAGATTCACGCGCTTCCTTCGTTTCCACCTCGGACGCTCAGTAGCGGCACTCGGAGAGGTGGAGAGGAGAGCCGACGAACGCAGCCTAGGGAAGGAAAGAGCGAAACAACGAAACGCGTGCAACTCCGCCAGCGTTCGCTGTAGACTCGTTCGCAACTGCAGCGCCACAACTCAATTTTGACATCTGGGTGGTTTAGTGGGTCCTTTAAGCTGTCCTGACGAGAGCTAGCACGCACTGGAAGCAAAGGAAAATTTAGGCCCAAGTACTTCTAGCTGCCATCTAAGGGACAGGAGACAAACTCCTCTCACACTTGCCGTGTCAATAAAACTTGTTTCTCTCTCTCTTCAACCAGTATACACAAACACTAAAGGCACTGTTTAGAAAAAAGTTTATTTACACTATGTACAAAAAACAAAAACGTAATAACATTTCGGTGATCACGGGTATATACACACCGGGACAGCTATGCGCTACGCTAACATCACTATCCTGTAGTGAACATATAATTAATCTAGTATATATGACTAAGATGTGACATGGAATACACAAGAACTCAATGGGATACCATGGTACAATAAATCACAACGTGCGTCTATGCCACTGCCTATGGAGCCAGAAAGTCAATGCAATTGCTCCGACTTCAGATTTCTCAGAACCTTCCAAGCGGCTACAGGCAGAACTGTGAGTTTTCTCAAAGTATCAAGTTGGCAACATTCCGAAAAGTTCTATCTAACGGTACGCTACGTTAAACTCGATTCGTAACGTGCGTTTCTATATTGATACGCTCAAATTCACAAAAACAAGATATGATCAGGCATAGTGTCCACACTCACATTCTATGTTCTTCGACACAAGTCAAATTAAAAATTACACCATCTCCCGCTAAAGGGAACCATGTGTAGATGTGAAGCAGCGGGCGCTAACGCTTACACTGGCGGCGGCGTTGACGCTGGCGCTCATCGCAGCGTTGCGCAGGAGAGAAAACTGGGGAGGCGCAAAGCACGCAGTGATGGAGCGGGGTTTCCTACTGGAACATGCCAATCGCTGCTAATGGGCAATGAGAGACAAAAGACTCCGACAGGACACAGAGACCAGCAGTCCGCTTTTAGTCAACGCGCACTCTACGAATCTTTATTGTTCAACAACGCACAGGAGAAATCTCCCACCGGCACCACCTTGCAGGTCAAGATCCATTGCCATATATACGGGGTAGCCAGTGAACGCTTGTGCAGCGCGAGCAGTCGGTTTTAAATGCGCAGCATTTCTTAGCGAACTTCGGCGACTTTGAGCTTATTTATCTATCTATCTATCTAGCCGCCTACGGCTTTGTGCTCTCCTGGCCGTATCGTTAATGGGTTTATTACCAAATTTGCTATGACATAACATGACCGTATGACGAACATAAATGGCTGGGCATATCATGAAAATCATGACTAACTTGTCATGAAAAGTATGATTTACATGCCACGCTCATGGCGCGCTCGCGGCCGTTTCGTTAGCTTGATATACACCAAATTGGGATTGAGTGACGTGACTGTAAGACGAACATAAATGACAGGTGGTAATATGGAAATCATAACTTGTCATGTGCGACATGACTTGCATGCCACGCTCATGGCGTGCTCGCGGCCGTTTAGTTAGTTTGAGATACACCAAATTTGGTATTGAATGACATGACTATATGACGAACATAAATGACAAGTGGTAATATGGAAATCATGACATGTCATGAGCGACATGACTTGCATTCCACGCTCATGGCGCGCTCGCGGCGGTTTCGTTAGCTTGATATACAACAAACTTGGTATTGAGTGACGTGACTGTATAATGAACATAAGTGGCAGGTGGTAACATGAAAATCTTGGCATGCATGTCATCTACAACGCCATTTACATGCCGCGCTCATGGTGCGCTTGCGTCCAGTTCGCTAGCTGGATATACACCAAAATTGGTATTTCGCGACGCGACTGTATCACGAACATAAATGATAGGTCCTAACATGTAAAACATGACATGCAAATTATGTAAAGCATGATCTACTCCTTCCTGGCTGCTTCGCATTACATCGATTCCCACAGTGCCTGGGATCTGCCGGTTTTTTTTTTCAACCAAGAAACTCGCTAGCAGACGCTGATTGCGTCGGCGTCGCGAGCCGAGAGAGGGAAGAGCCTAGAAGTGGAGAGAGAGGAGGGGACACGCATGCGCAGTAGGAGTGTGGACGCCGCGGGCAGGCATGGCTAGAGGGGGGAGAGTAGGAGGGGGAGAGAGGAGGGGAGGTGCATGCGCAGTGAGGGTGTGGTTGCCGCGGGGAGGGATGCCTAGAGGAGAGAGAGGGGGGAGAGGAGGTTTTTTATTTTAATTTTTTTAAGGGTTTGCGCATGCGCAGTAAGGGTGGTCACGCGGCACACCACCACCACCACCACCGGATTAAGCTTCGCCATAAGATGCTTCACATCTAAAAATAGCAGTTGTTCCGTGTACGAATACAACCGATAAGCAAAGCTCCTTAGAAATGGGACGCAAACGACTATGTAAGTTTTGAAACTGTTGGCGGATGGATGGATGGATACAACTTTATTGCGGCGTCGGCGCTTAGATTCGGCCGCTCTAGCACGTATGGCTGGATCCCGTCGGCATAGCCGTTGTAGCTCCGCTCGTCATGCTTTAACCGCAATACTGTTGCCGAGCTCATCTTGCTGCCGCTGCTTTGGCTTTTCGTCCCGCGTCCTTGCCAAGCTGCTTATCGTCTTCATCATCACGTTTACATTTCTGAGGAGGACGATCCATCTTCTGTGAACAGCCCTAAGTAATCTCAAGTGGGTTTCTTTGTAGCGCACATAGACGACAGGACGAAAGGAACACGTATGACACACTGGCGCCCAGTGTGTCTATACGGCGTGTCTTCACCCCCGTCCTGTCATGCAAAACCTTTGATGTGCTACCAACAAGCCCGCATCGCATCCCTCGATATCTCGTGGGTCCCTATTTTTATATAGACCTATGTACAAACATGGTTTTCGATGAATTTTACTTTCGTTTATGAACGCGAACCGTCTTTGCGCCGCGCGCCTTGTTTTTTTTTTTTTTTTGCGCAACGCGTGCCGAACGCCGCGCGTCTCATTTTCTTTTAATCTTTTGCCTTTTTCTATTTTTTGACGCTGGCACCGGCACAGACGAAGAGGGAGAGGGAAACTAATCTGCCTCCGTTTCGCATGCGTTCGTATTCTCGCGCTTTGCGCATCATGCAGACGCCACCCGCGTTCCAGCTCTCACAAAGCTCATCAATCTTCACGCGTGAGGGGGCGACGCCGCCGCTGGCATCATTCCAGGGAGATTCAACGGTGATGGCGGGGTTCGGGCCTAAGGAGCTTCGCTCCTAAAATACGTCCCCTTCAAGCGGTCGAAGCACCATTCGCTAGCTTTTCTGAGCGAAGCTATAAATTTTGCTAGTGGTGGCGCGGGATAGTTCGCGGCAAACACGTCGTACTGAAGTGCGGGTGTACACAAGTGAGCCGCTCGAAGGAGCGCAGGTCACATGCGTATTCGCATTTGCCATTATCTAATCAATGACAATCTCTCGGTCGCCAGCTTATCGGCGATCAGCCGTTCCTGTTAACGGAACGTGATGTCTTCTGGAGTTCACCTGACATTTCACTGAGCCACATTTCATCGTTGCACTGATATGCACTATGAACGCGTGACTGTCGCTGGTGCCTGTGGCAACAGAAGTGTTGCGTTACAAAGCGCGTGGATGAAGGTCCAACACGCGCCGTGCAGGAAGGAAAAGTGAGGAGGGAGCATTGTGTTGTGAAAAACGAAAAGATAAGAAAAGAAAGAAAGGAAGGAAGAAAAAGCAAAGAAACAAACATACAAACAAAAGTAGTAAGTCATGAAAGCGCACGACGAGCTTCATGTTTCACTGGCCTCTTTTTTCTCGGCAGGGAAAGGGCACCTAGTTTTTAACAGCGAGGCTGTTTAGGAAATCGTTCCTTGTTCGAGTAACTGAAAATGTATCATCATCATAAAAGTGTATTTGCCACAAAAATTGGGCAAATTCCACTACTCACCACTGGTCCACTGAAAATGAAGAAGGCAACAGTTAGCCCAACAAATGGCTGCGAAGCATGGAGGAAGAAAAAACTAGGAGGGAGGATCACCCGAAAATTTTAAGCCCCGCCATAAAAAATTACACGAGAGCATGCTGGGAATTGAGCCCAGCGTATGCAGAACCAGGGCGGAAGGGGTGTCCGAAGAGGTTGGCTTCTGGACGCTAGGCATTCTCCATCCTCCTTTTATTGCGATAGAAATTAAATGGACCCTCTCGGCTGGTTTTTCCCGTTTCCGTCACCATCGCCGTCATTGTTGATTTTAAAGAATTAGGCTCGTCATAAATTGTGACGTTGAACAAGTTCGCGATATAAACAGCCGCCCTAAAATTGATAATAAGATAGGTAATTCATTTTTTCTTGTTAATTAGCCATTTCAGAGTGATCTATTTAGTGGCAAAATCTTTCCACCTCGACCTAGAAATTGGGTGCCAACACGACGAGTGCCTAACTATTACAGTTTTTTAAAGGAAAATCTGTATTTCTTAAAAAGAACACCCTGTATATAAAAAAGCCACCAAGAAAAATAAATGCGAACAAGGAAATTGTAAAGTCCGCCACCGAAATTCTTGTCACTCCTAGCTCAAAAGCGCGCAGCGTCAGACAACTCTGCCACGCGCCATTCGTACTTTGGATTGCTAACGGCGAGTTACTTATATACACCATTTACAATTGGTAGTACGCATATCTCGGAGGAGCTTCAGCGTGTTCTCTACCACCGGTGAAATGGAAAGAAGGGAGCTCTTTAAAGCAACGCTCCTATACATTTTCTTTCAATTTGAAAAGAGCCCTTGAGACGTGTGCGAAAAAATTTGGCCCCTTTTTGTACCTACTCGCAATGTGGAACGCTGGGCAGACAATGCGTCGGACGCCACCGTGCGGCGGGAGACGCAGGGTGGCGCACGTGCCGCCGCTGCTTAAAGACGCACGTGCCGCAGCTGAAAAACGAAGAAGTATCTAAGAACGCTGAATTGCGCATAGTCGATAATTGCTCTGTTCTGCTCAAGCACAAAGTAACAACTGTGGCAGTTCTTAGTTCGCGCTTGTCCTGTGTACACCTGTGCCTTGTTTTGTAGCGTTCTTGTTTGTGTTTGAGCAACACGCTGCATGTTGAGCTTTCACGGTTGTTAGCTCGCACTCGTTCTGTGCGTGTTCTGTTCGTGCGTCCTTTGTGCTTGAGCGGCAGGCTGGAAGTTTCGAGCCATCGTTATTCGCGCAATATTCCAATTTCTTGCTACCGCATTCATTGATTCGTCCGTGCGGCGAAACTGTGGATTTTTTTCCCCTTCATGCTGCGAAGCGATGGCGGCGAGCGGAAGACCCCTAGTACGCACAAAGAGAAAATACTAGAGAGCGGGAGAGGCTAAAACCACTGCGAGAAGACCCAGAAGGGATGGAAGGCATACGCTGTCGACGTTGGGGCCATTGGTCTACGAGAGGTGTGAACACTCGTTTTCCGCAGGAGTTTCGGTTTCTAGACTTCGCGCATCTGTTTCGTGTCTTAAGCACAGTCGTGCTTTAACTGGAACCTCACTGCCAAGAGAATCTACGTAGAAACAACCTAGCATCACCTAGCTAAAGCCTGGCAACGACCGAGAAGCAAACTAAATATGGCCGTTGCGCTCTTCCACTTTTTGGTTTCAGCAACGACAAGTGAAGAAAACTATAGGCCCATCAAGCAAACACAGCCATGTGAGAGATCTCGGCCCAGCTATTATGTTTCCAGAACCACGTAGTGTTCTCGTAATGTCGCGCTGGAAATCACTCCGGAGAGAATTAAGTAAAAAAGAGGTGGTGAGGGGGGGGGGGGAGGCGGAAACAACAGCAAAAAAGGTGGGGCCGAGGTCGGCTCACGTGGCGTTGCCGAGGGGTGTCTGTTTACCCTTTTGTAGGTTCACCTATATTTTTGACACGATGTTCTAGAAGCCGGCTGCGGTATATACATATGTGCTACAAAAAATAGTATGAAACCGTTTTATCAAGATCAAGACAGTATTGTGCTGGATAAAAAGTAGAACACATATGACCCACCAACTCATGAAGGTACCATCATATGATCGCATCGCTGAGTATTTGGGATGAAACGCCCGTAACAAGTGGCAAAAAGAAGCTCTTACGATGTTGTGCAGGGGTACGTTGTGCGCACCTCATTTTCAGCTGTGGAACAGCACCTGTGCATTCAGCTTACAGCCTTCATAGGGATGTTGTCTGTTCCGGTGAAGCTTCCTTCAACAGGCAAACGAACCATTCTTTGTCGTTCTTGTCGTCCCCTTTTCCGCTGTCGGAATGGTCAAGTACTGATGTCCCGGAGTATCTGACAACTTTTCAAGAGGCGTATGCATAAAAAAAAATTATTCCGATCTACCATTGTCCCCAATTAAACTTACCGAAGAGCGTAGCAATTGAATCGACAACTATTCATAGGCTGGGTGAAGATTGTGTTAGTACCCCTCACTATCTCTGACAAACAAAGAAGATATCTGCCTTAATGAAACTGAATCTGTGCATACGTGAGTGTTGGTTCTATGTATCAATATGTGTGATCCGGATTCAAATAAATCATTTGTTGAAAGTTAGTGCCTCTTCGTTTCCCTTTCGTCTTGTCCCGTCTTGAAAAATTCGGCGCTAAATCACACCAGATATGTCATAGCAACAAGGCCAGAAGTCAGCTCTTGACTGTGTTTCGATGCATTTATCACTTAAGTTACTGCACAAATCTACATAAACACATGATGAGTGGAAAGCTGACATCGCTTCTCTAGAAAACCAGAAAAAAAGAACACTTTTTGACTTTTTCACTCACAGGCTTATTTTTATTTCAACGGGACGTAAATTCAGAAGCTGTCGTTAAAGATGAAAGAAATCTGAAACACAATGCCGCATACTACCACCTTACAAAACCACGGTAAAACAATTGTTTTGGAGCTTACATAGACTTAGGTAAGATAGCAGCCACTTAGCGTTGCCCTAATTGTGACATCTGACGGGGAGAAATGTCTTTTTCTTCAGAAGAAAAAAATTAGGCAGATCCCAAGTACCATGGGAATCGATGTTATGCAAAGCATCCGGAGGTAAGGTGACTGGGTTGTAATTTTTTTATCGAGCGAAACGTTATGAAATGACGCTAAAGATATGTACAAATGTTGCGCGCCTAGACATGTTGAACAGTTGCATATGTTTCATATAACCAGATGTTTACAGTTGTGTAACGATGCCGACAGAAACATGGGTATTAACAACACCAGAAGCCGTAAGCTGATGGTAGAGCTTGTGCTTGCATGGATGGTAGCCCTGGATAGTGTTACGTAAACCAACTACAGTGGATGGCGCTTAAGTAGCCTATACCACTGACGTTAACTCGACATGACTCCTTTGTCATAAGAGTACGTATGTAATGTTTATAAAATTAGATAGCCAGCACTGTAACCACAATATACGTTTCACCAACATTATACCTGCATAGGGTGTTCTTCCAAAGCAGTTTCGAGACCTGACGTGGCTCTGTGGTAGAATGCTTGATTGCCACGCAGAATGCTTGCGTTCGATTCCTGCTGGGACTCTGATTTCTTTTCTTTGTATTCCTCGCGTCAAAGCCGCCGATGTCCGTTTTTCTTAACGCTATCGCCATTAAATTACTAGCGTCAACGCCAACGACGTCAGTTTCTCTTAACGTTCTCGCATTTAAGTTATCAATGCCTTGTCTCGCCGTTTCTGGGTAGATATAAATTGTGTAAGTCCTGTGGCGCATACCCGCATTCCGCTGCCCATGGTATACGGGTATGAGCCACACGTGTCTGGAGAAATGAGTTTGATGATTGATGATGATTAATGGGGTTTTTGTGGCGCAAGGGCCATAGGTGGCCAAAGAGCGCCATGTCTTTTATGTGATGTTAGCGATGACCAATGATTGCGATGATAGGATGTATTATGGCTGTATAGAGGCCTAAAATCACGCGCTACATAGGAGCGTAAAAGGTGTGTATAGATTATAAAATTATGGCAGTGATACATGATATGATCTGTGGGTGTGTAATGCGTTACAAGTGACCATGATATCTACAAGTGAGGATGCGAAAATAGCACGGATGCCTCCTTCAGACCTTTGATGCCAAAGGCACGGAGGCAGGTGCTTTCTGTAATATAGCTACCGCAGCAACAGCCTCTTTTCAGAGGCAGTGCTACGGATTGCCTGGGCATATATCGTGAAAGGAATGAACTTCTTTTAAAAACGCAAATAGTGACTGATGTTTAAAAAAGCGGTTCGCTGCCTATGAACATGGATGGATGAAGTGGTACTTGTTGTCGGAAGGCTAATGGAAAGTACTTTTTTCTTAAATGATCTAATTCGGTGCATTGGACAAGAATGTGAAGGACAGTGAGTGGTTCACCACACTTCTCACACAAAGGTGGATCACCACCAGACAAGAGGTATGAGTGTGTGGTGTGTGTATGTCCTGTTCTTAATCTGGTAAGTATTACTTCTGTGTGGCGTGAATTCGATACTGGCGGCCAATTCGCGAGCTGTGGCTTGATTAGATGGAGTTTATTTTGTGTCTGCTTATCCCATGACCGCTGCCAATAATCCCTGAGCTTTCCTTTAAGGAAGGGTTTGAGGTCAAGTGCAGGGACAGAAATGGATGTATTAGCGGTAGCGTTTTCGTGGGCGGACGCAGCTAGCTGGTCCGCCAATACGTTTCCTTGGATCTCCCTGTGCCCTGGCACCCAGCAAACTATGACATGCTGTTTGTGTGCGTATAGTGTACATAAAATCGAGTAGAGAGAAACAAGGACAGGATTTTTGTGCTTTTTTAGAGTTTTCAATGCTTTTACCACACTCAGGGAATCCGTGTAGATTACTGCCTTTTGTAGTTGTAATTGTTTGATGTGTTTAACGGCCGCAAGTACCGCGTAAGCTTCCGCTGTGAAGATGCTTGTATTAAAATGCAGAACGCCGGCATCCGAAAAGGATGGACCGACCGCTGCGTACGACACAGAAGTATGGGACTTGGAGGCGTCTGTGAAGAATTCAGGACAAGTGTACTTGTGTTGAAGTTCCAGGAAGTACGTGCGGATATGCGCAATAGGCGCGTGCTTCGTAACTTCAATGAAAGACACATCGCAATCTATAGTCTGCCACTCCCACGGCGGCAGGTACGCTACGGGAGCCATCAAACGGTGTTCAAGTAGCACACCCGTTTCCTCAGCTAGGCCCCTCACACGAAGTGAGTAGGGCTGTCTGAACGAAGGCCGGTTTTCAAATAGGGCAGAGCTGGAGGTATCATTAATTGTAGAATGTGAAGGGTGTTCCTTGTCTGCGTTCACTTTGAAATAGTATAGAAAGGACACGTAGGTTCTCTGCAGGTGCAGCGACCACTCGTTACATTCAACGTAGAGGCTTTCTACGGGGCTGGTGCGAAAAGCACCCGTAGAAAGACGAATCCCTAGATGGTGAACAGGATCAAGCATCTTTAGTGCAGTTGGAGTCGCAGACTGGTAGATTATCGCCCCGTAATC
Organism: Rhipicephalus appendiculatus; assembly: GCA_030522465.1. Classification (NCBI taxonomy): domain Eukaryota; kingdom Metazoa; phylum Arthropoda; class Arachnida; order Ixodida; family Ixodidae; genus Rhipicephalus; species Rhipicephalus appendiculatus. The sequence goes on along the minus strand of JALIZH010018426.1, from coordinate 22,546 downwards.
CAGGCGCGTGCGTACGAGGCTTTTATATAGGTTCATCAGACACTTTCTGTCACTACCCCATGTAGTGCGTGACAAGACTTTCAGAATATTCATGGTTTTTAAGCACTTGTTTTTTAGGTACTTGATGTGCGGTATAAAGGTTATACCGGTGTCACACGGGCACTTTTAATCGCGATCAGCGCCGATCCGGATTAAGGACGATCCGGATTAGTTGCTGCTACACGGTCACTTTTAATCGCGATCAGGCCCGATCGGGATCAAGACTATCGCGATCCGCGCATCGCGATCTGGCTCACAGATAGCGATTCTGCTGTCGTCTGCGCCGCCTGGCCAAGCTTGTTGAAAGCACAGTAAACAAGAAAATCAAGCATAGCTCAATGAAAACACATTTAAAAAGCCAGATTTTTATAAAAAACAAATTGTAAGCTGTTTAAATTGGAACAATATCTGAAATGTCGCATATTTTAAGATTCGTATTGACCGCATGCAGTTATGGGAGAAGCAGACGATAAGCAGACGACCGTTGTCTTCCGCCCTTAGTTCAACTGCAACTGCCGCACCGTTGGAGCACTGGGGCAGCTTGAAGCAAATTGATTCTGAGTGTTGCTAGCTTTTCGACTGCGTCGCAGCGTACACGCACTTCGGGGTCGAATGAAGAGACCTGTACATTAATTGACCGCTGGCAGGAGCGACTGGTAGATTTGAGGCGCCAGAAGCGAAACTCTGGCGTGTACAACGAGATTGCCGCTTCGCTACGACTGGACGGCTACGCGCGGGGGGCCATCAGAAATCAAAGAGAAGATTAAGAATCTCACACAGCAATACAGGTAAGTGCAACGAAATTTCTATCGAAACCGGATTAACTTGGGCCGTGTAGCAGCGGCCATAAAGTTGATCGCGATCAAGAAAACCGATCCGGATCGCCCTGATCGCGATTAAAAGTGCCCGTGTGACACCGGTATTAGTTTGGTGTCTAATATTACACCCAGGAACTTATGTTCAGTTTTTACAGACAGGCGTTGGCCATGCAGGTCTATGTCCGGGTCAGGGTGAAGGCCTCGCTTTCTGGAGAATAGGACGCAAGTGCTCTTTTGTGGGTTCAGTTTAAAACCATTTTCGTCTGCCCATTTAGATACCTTGTTCAAGCCTAACTGAACTTGCCGTTCACACATGGAAAGGTTGCACGATTTGAAACCGACCTGAACATCGTCGACATATGTGCAATAAAACATATTGCGAGGCATGGACAGGCGCAAGGAATTCATTTTGATTATAAATAACGTACAACTCAATACGCCACCTTGCGGCACTCCTGTTTCTTGGACAAATGATTGAGACAGAACAGTGCCCACTCGGACACGGAATGTCCGATTGGACAGGTAGCTTTCGATTATGGTCAACATTCTGCCTCGCACACCTAATTGTGCGAGGTCTCGCAGTATACCGAAGCGCCATGTAGTGTCATAATCTTTTTCGATATCGAGGAACACGGAAAGGAAAAATTGGTTATGGACGAAAGCGTCACGAATTTGTGCCTCGATACGTAAGAGGTGGTCAGTGGTGGATCTGCCCTCGCGAAATCCGCACTGGTATGGGTCCAGTAGATTGTTTGTTTCAAGGAAGTGTATTAGTCGGCGGTTTACCATCTTTTCAAAAAGTTTACACAGACAGCTTGTTAGTGCGATGGGCCTGTAACTGGTAACGGAGGATGGATCCTTGCCTTGCTTCAGAATCGGAATAACTATGGCTTCCTTCCAGGCAGAGGGGATGTCGCCGGAAAACCAAACAGCATTATACAGGGAAAGAAGGGACTTTTGAGTTTCAGAGGGCAGATGTTTTAACATTTCATATACTACACGATCAGAGCCTGGGGGCCGAATCGTTGCAGCAGTTTAGCGATGCCTGTAGCTCGGCTATGACGAAAGGTTCATTGTATGGCTCGCGTTTTGTGGATTTGCGCTCTAGTTTTTGTTTTTCGATATTTGTTTTGTATTGTTGGAAAGTTGCAGTGTAGTGCGACGAGCTGGAGACCTGTTCGAAATGTGCACCGAGGAAGGTCGCCTGGTCTTCCAAGCTCTCGCCTTGTGTAGTTACTAAAGGAAGTGAATGTGCTTGTCGTCCTGCTACCTTACCAACCATGTTCCAGACTCTCGCCTCTTGTGTATATGAATTTATACCGGATAAAAATTTCTGCCAGCTCTCCCTTCTAGCCTGTCTGCGCGTTCTTCTGCCTTGAGATTTAATGTTTTTAAAGCTGTCAAGATTCTCGGCTGTCGGTGAGTTCCGAAGCAACCTCCATGCTTTGTTTTGCTTCTTTCGGGCGTTTCTACATTCATTGTTCCACCAAGCGACACGTCGCTTGCCAGGCAGTCCAGTTGTTTGTGGGATACATTTGGTTGCAGCATCTATCAGAAAAGCTGTAAAGTACTCTACAGCTTCATCTATGCTTAAGCCAGACATGTCACTCCAACTTAAGCGAGTAACTTTTTGAAAGTGTTCCCAATTTGCTTTGTCCGTGTGCCATTTGGGAACCCGTGGAGGACATTCATTCGATATTGGTGTGCTCAGTACTACAGGAAAGTGGTCACTTCCGTAAGGATTATTGATGACTTTCCATGTGAGTAGCGGTAGAAGCGATGGAGATGCAATACTGAGATCTATGGACGAATAAGAATTGTTAGCGACACTGTAATATGTCGGTTCCTTCCGATTCAAGAGACATGCACCGGAAGAGAAAAGGAAATGTTCAATGAGACGGCCTCGTGCATCACAGCGAGGGTCACCCCACAGACTGCTGTGTGCATTCAAGTCTCCAAGGACGAGATAAGGCTCTGGAAGTTGATCTATCATGGACTGAAATTCGTGTTTTTGCAGGTGGTATTGGGGAGGTATGTAGACGGAGCAGATCGTAACCAACTTGTTCAAAATAACCGCTCGAATAGCCACTGCCTCAAGGGACGTTTGGAGTGGTAAGTGTCTACATGCTATTCCTTGATCAACTATAACGGCCACACCACCAGATGACGCTACAGCATCATCGCGGTCCTTTCGGAAAATAACATAACTGCGTAGAAAGTTCGTGTTTTTGGATTTTAAGTGTGTTTCTTGTACACACAGCACTTTTGGTGAATGTTCGTGTAAAAGCTCTTGGACATCGTCGAGGTTTCTAAGGAGTCCTCTGACGTTCCATTGTAGAATTTGTGTCTCCATATTGGATGTAAAGTAGTGCTCTGTGTACGGAAAGGGAGTGACTTGTTTAACCTGAACGTTGGAACTCAAGTAACAGGGCCGTCGTCGGGCCCCGTTATCGGCTTTTTAGTTTTCTTGGCGCGCTCCAAGGAACTACGCCGATCTTTTGGCACCGAGGGTGCCGTAGTGTCCATTGCCTCCTGAGAGGCACTGGAGGCCCGCACGCGCGGGCTGATTGTCCGAGTTTGGGGCCTCGCCTTGTGTGACGAGGCCTTGAGACCCGACGGCCCTGAAGTCGCCGGTTCCAGTTCGCGGGTTGGCGGAGTAGACTGGACTACTGCCGCCTTGGGGGCAGGCGCCACAGCCGACGGCTCGCTCTGCGCGGGCCTGGCATGTGGCGGAGGCCGGTGCGACGCTGCCCCCTGACGCGCCACATCGGCATAGGTTGTGCCGTGAAACGGCGAACATCTCCTCCTGGCTTCCCTGAAGGAGATGTTCTCTCTGACTTTGAGTGAGATAATATCTTTTTCTTTTTTCCATGCAGCACAAGCCCGTGAGTATGCTGGGTGGTCACCACCGCAGTTGACACAGTGACATAGAGAATTGCAGGTTTCAGATGTGTGGTCGTGTGAGGCACATTTGGCACATGTGGATTGCCCTCTGCAGGCAAGGGAACCATGGCCGTAGCGTTGACATTTGAAGCACCTTCGCGGGTTCGGTATGTATGGCCGGACTCGTAGTTTAGTGTACCCTGTTTCTATGTGTTCGGGGAGTTCGCTTGATCCAAATGTGAGAATAATGTGTTTTGTTGGTTTTTCGGTGATGTCCCTTCTTATCTTTATTCGTTGAACGTTTACAACATTCTGCTCTTTCCACCCGTCGAGGAGCTCAGCGTCAGTTAGGTTCAGGAGGTCGTCGTCAGAGACAACGCCTCGAACGGTATTCATAGACCTGTGTGGCGTGACTGTGATGGGGATGTTTCCAAAAGAAGTCAGATTCGGGAGGATTTCATACTGCTTTCTGTCTCGTAGTTCAAGCAGCAGGTCGCCGCTAGCCATCTTAGTGGCCTTGTATCCTGGTCCTAGTTTGTCTGTTAGATTTCTTGCTACCAAAAATGGAGAGATAGTTCTGGCTTTTCCATCAGACTGTTCGCTATGTATTACGTGATATTTGGGAAAATGTTCGTTGGCCTTTGCAAAGAGTGTTGTGACTGCTTCGGTGCGTAACCTCTTCAGGTTACGATCAGACTTGAGAGAAGATGCATTTAACATAATATGTGTTTTAAGTTTCGGCAGCGGTGCCAGCCGCCCACCGCCGAGCCCAACAAGGGGACGTGGCAGGAGATGCTGTGCAAATCCCGCCAGCGCCAGCTGTACAACGCTGCTATAACCTAATATGGAATAGCCAAGACTGGGTATCCACACAAGGTTAACCCTTGCCGCCAGGGAAATTTGAAGTAAACGGAAAAGAGGAGGAGACAGGAAAGAGTAAAAGGAGTAGTGAAAGACGAAGATGTAGAGAGAGAGAGAGAGACAGGAAAAGGCGACTGCCGATTTCCCCTGGGTGGGTCAGCCCAGGGGTGCCGTCTACGTGAAGCCGGGGCCAAAGGGGTGTGTTGCCTCTGCCGGGGGGCCTTAAAGGTCCACACACCCGGCTTCGGCTCAACCCCCCAGGATCCCCTTTTCCCCGGACACGGCTACGCCACGCACGGCTAGGCGTGGGAGGAGGTCGGAACCCCCCGTCAGCTCGGGTCCGTGGTGTCGCCACACACCAAACGCCTGCCTGCGCAGACGCCCCTGCGGGGGGAGAAATGAGTTTGACGACGTACGCGACGGGATTTTCATGTTATTCATGTCATGACCAGCCAGACATATTCGTCAATACCTCGTACCCTCCCATACAAATTTTGGTCTACCACAAGTTAAGGAGGCCATCACGAGAGCACCCAGACATAGGCGGCTAGATAGATAGATAGATAGATAGATAGATAGATAGATAGATAGATAGATAGATAGATAGATAGATAGATAGATAGATAGATAGATAGATAGATAGATAGATAGATAGATAGATAGATAGATAGATAGATAGATAGATAGATAGATAGAAACGCAAAAGTGCTTACAGTACGCAAAGAAATGCTTCGCATTTAAAATTGAGACGTATGTGTTCCGATGTCGCACAAAGGGTAAAACGGCAGCCGCTGCTTAATTTGAAAACAACGCGCTCATTATGTGCACCGCACGCTACATACAGAATCTCATATAAAGCGGCAAGTACGCAAATCCCGCACGATTATTGTCTTCCGTCTAAATATTCATTGCGCTAATGTTCTCTGCATTGCCATAAATGACCAGCAGCTTTGAAGCCGGCGGATGTCTCTTTAAGCTCGGTCTCATTGCCCCAGATTGAAGTATTATCCCATTATGCAACAATTAACCGACGGCGAACACGGTAAAAATCAAGGGGTCCCTTATGCATTCGCCTAAGAAGACTCGAAGGCGAAAGCCTTCTTATTGTTTTCCTTAGCAGTCCATTGCATTTTTATCCTCCTCAGCCCTCTTCCGTAAGTTCTGTGCACATAAAGTGGTTTTGCCTTGCCTCCCGGGTCGCAGGCATTTAGAGCTTCCTGCAACCCGGTTTTGCAACGCCTCCGAGATCAGCCCAACTTTGACCGAGCGAATGTGCTGTGTGTTGACGTCATCATGAGACGTACGTTGTCTGACGTCATTGTGGTGTCACAAATTTTCCCTATTTGTGGCGTTATTGCAATGTCACGCACTGTCGTCATCACGTGAAAAGGCTCGTTTGCATCACTCCTGCTGACGCCGAAGCCGACGGTCAATTTTCGCTTTCTCTGAGGGTTTCCCCTTAATAATAGTCAATGCAATCGGCTGAGAAAAAGATGGCTTTCACCTTTCTAGTCGATCATGCAAGTGCGTCAGGAACCGTGCGACACTCTTTTAGACGTGAAGCATCTTATGGCGAAGCTTAATCCGGTGGTGGTGGTGGTGGTGTGCCGCGTAAAAAAGGGTTTGCGCATGCAACCCTTTTTGAAAGGGTTGAACGCACAAGCTCCACTGATAAGCCTAAGAATTTTGCTGTCATTCCATATGTGTTCATGGACTATCACACAGGCTCAAAAAAATTGCAAAAGGCTTTGACGTAAATGTTGTGTTCTCCGCTCGCGGTAAGGTTGGGAGAGCATGCGCCGCTGTAGATAGAACGATGGCAGGTTCAGCAAAAAAGAATGTGCGCTCCGTTAAGCATCGCACTCGATTTGTAACGTGCGTGTGTGGTGTTGTTTACAATATCCGATTAACATGTGGAAAAGTCTATATAGGACACACTGGCGCCTGCCTTAACGAGAGGCTCCGCCAACACAGCAACACATTGAAGGGCACACCCACATCACATTTGTCTTCTCATTGTCGCTCATGTGGCTGTAAACCTTTGTTTGGTCGTACGCATGTCATCTTCAGGCACATGGATCAAAGATCACGTGAAATCATCGAAGCTTTCCAAATCAAGAAAAATCATGATACTTAAATTTCCGCCCCATCTATCTATCTTCATGATTGTGAAATCAGCCTACTTGAAAAAACGTGACCATTTCTGCAGCTTAGAGGGTGCGCACGCAGCAAAAATGCTTGTATTTATTCGCTTTCTTTTAATAAAGACGACAGTTGCTAGTTCAGCGCTTGTCCTGTGTCCTCCTTCATCTTGTGTACTGTCTTTTCGCGCTGCTTTTTAAACCATGGAGCTTTCTCCTGTGCGTTGTTGAACAATAAAAATTCGCAGCGTGCGCGTTCACTAAAAGCGGACTGCGGGTCTCTGTGTCCAGTCGGAGTCTTCTATCTCTCATTGCCCATTAGCAGCTATTGGCATGTTCCAGTAGGAAACACCGCTCCATCACTGCGTGCTTTGCGCCTCCCCAGTTTTCTCTCCTGCGCAACGCTGCGATGAGCGCCAGAGTCAACGCCGCCGCCAGTGTAAGCGTTAGCGCCCGCTGCTTCACATCTACACATGGTTCTCTTTAGCGGGAGATGGTGTAATTTTTTATGGCGGAGATCGCCCTACGCGAGAGAAGGTCGCCCAGTTGTAATGCCGAGTAGGCGTAGTAATGGTCCCACATTTGAAAGAGTGAAATCAGAGTTCAATCCCCTCTGCTTCGGGAACGCTTGACGCTGTCCCACTGAGAAAACCCGGCACGGAGTTACAGTCCCGCGAACGGAGCCGAGAGCTCACAGCACTCGGTTCGACATCAAATTTCCCATAACCTTCCTAGCGGCTACAGTTAATACTATCGGTTTTCTCAAAGTATAAAATTGGCAACGTTCCGACGAATTGAACCATAAAGTACATGACGTCTAATTTGATTTGTTGCGTACGTTTCTATATTGATACGCACAAAATCACAAAAACGAGATATGATAAGGCCCAGTGTCCACACACATATTCTATCTTCGTCGCCCCAAGTGCGATAATTTATCTGTCTCCTTGGGTCTAAGCGGCGTTCGCAGGCAGCGGCGTAGTTAGCGCGAAAGCCAGCGTACACAAATGCGGGAGTACACAAATGAGGCCCTCGAAGGTGCGCAGGTGACATGCGTATTCGTGTGCCCCGTTTTCCCAATAACTGATGCTCTCTTGATCGTGGACTTGTTAGCGATCAGCCGTTCCTGTTAAGGCCATTGAATGACATGTTTTGTCGAGGGCACTTGTCATAGCACGCTGTCTCACTTCATTGTTGGCCGGATATGAACGCAGGACCTTCGTTGTTGCCTGTGCCAACAAATGTGTTGCACTGGTGAGCGCGTGGATGAAGGTGCAGCTCCCGTCATGGAAGAAGGAAACAGTGAGCAGACAACATTGTGCAATGCAAGAGAAAAAAAAGAAAGGAAAAAACAAACTAACAAAAAAAAAACAGAAGTAGTACATGAACCTACACGCCAAGCATCGGTTGCCTTCATTTTCCCGGTAGGGAAAGTGCATCTCATTTTTTAAAAGTTAATTGATAACTAAATAATTCAGAAAATAAATAAATAAATACAAGGCCAGCGAGAATAAAGGACGAAATGTGCAGGTGGAGGTATGGACAGTGTAAAAACAAAAAAAAATCACAGCATAATCACGAAGTGTAGAGTGGGCGAAGCTCGGAGGGATCATTCGGGTAACCTTGAATCCCCCCCCCGTACATTGCCCACTCGATCATGCAATAATAATAATAACATTATCTGGGGTTTAACGTCCCAAAACCACGATATGATTATGAGAGACGCCGCAGTGGAGGACTCGTGCACTGACATCGCACAGTACACGGACCTCTACCATTTCGCTCCATCGAAATGCGACCGCCACGGCCGGGATCGAACCCGCGACCTTCGGGTCAGCAGCCGAGCACCCTAACCGCTGTACCACCGCGGCGGAACACTCGATCATGCAAAGACGTGACAAGACGTGTCACGTCTTTGCACGATCCTGGGTGTTCGATCGTGAGCTGGGCACGAGCGTCGCCGACTTGTGTTCCGGGCGCTTTGCAGATGGTACACGCAGATGGTATTTGCAGATGATATTTTGCAGATGATACACGCATGTAAACGGGAATCGATCCAGCAGGCTATCTCGGCCGCGAAATTTTGTGTCAGTACCCATTTAACACGGCGTGCGGCGCAGCCGGCGCAGTGACTGAGCGTGTGTACGACCTAACGCGAGCCTTTTATCTAAACGAGGAGGGGGGAATGTGGGGAGAGGGAGCTTGGCTACGGCGCAGCCACAGATGTTAGCTGGTGTGTGGAGAGGAGGTGTGTCGAGAGGGTTTGCGCATGCGCAGTAAGGGTGGTCACGCCGCACACCGGATTGAACTCCACCATAAGCTGCATCGCATCTAAAAAGTCATTTAATTCTGTCTCCCTAGCATGATGGGTTTTCTCAAAGCGTTCGAGTGATTGATTAGCCAGGAAATGTTACAGTGCTCAGTCGTCATCAGTCGTTGACTCCACGAAATTTTGCCGCTCATTAGAGGTGTAATGTTGTCGCAACAAAACTTTCCAGAAGCTCGGAAAGTAAAGATAAGAAAACAGCTTGCCACGCATGTCAAGATACGCAATGCTGACAGGATTAAAACGGCGAACAAGAGAGAAAGAAAAGCCATAATGCCATGAGGCAGTAACGTCCAAATCGTTCGAATTACCTTCTGTTATATTCGTTCGTGTATATCATTCCGTTCTAAAAGATCCAGTATTACGGGGCCTGTATTCTTGTTTAGTTTATAGGAGAGACTAGGGAGACATAGATATATAATTGCCGCGAAACTCGAGGGTTAAGCTGCAAGGACAAGTCAGGAAAAACTATAAGCCTATTAAGCAAAGCCAGCCATGGGAAAGATCTCGGCCCCACTGTTATGTTTCCATAACCACGTAGTGTTCTCGTAATGTCCTGCTGGAAATCATTCGGGAGAAAAATAAATACAAAAGAGGTGGCGATGGGGGGTGGGGGGTAGTGGGGGGAGGTGTCGCAAACAAAAGAACAACAGGTGGGGCTGAGGTCTGTTCGAGTGGCACTGAAGAAAGGGTCCCGTTGTTTAACTCTTCGTAGAGTCAACCTATATTTTTGACACGATATCATAAAAGCCGGCTGTGGTATATACAGATGAACTACAAAGAAATAGTATAAAACCATTTCATCAAAATCAAGCCAGTACTTTACTGTAAAATGGGGGAGACATCTGACCCAGTGACTCATAAATGTAGTATCATGCGATCACATCACCGAGTACTTTGGATGAAGCAGGCGTAACAGGGGGGTGCCGAGGAGCACTTATGAAGTTGTGCAGAGGAACATTGTGAGCACGTCATTTCCAGCAGCGGAACAGCGCCTGCGTTCAAGCCTTCAAGGGATGTGGTCTGTTCCAGTAACTCTTTTTTTTTTCCACACACCCTATTGGAAAAACTGCCATAGTGGGTACTGGAAAAGATAGTGGATATAGTGGAAATAATGCTGGGTGTACTGGAAATCATGGTGTTCATAGTGGATAGTGGATGATGGCATAGTGTACAAGGTGGAAAGGATAGTGGATGATGGTGGATAGTGTGCGTCCACTATCGCGGGAATACTGGAAAGCAGCGAGGGTATGGTGGCTGAGGAAAATGATGGTGTACCATGCTGGAGAAGCTGCACCAAACCGTCATGGCGGCAATGACGTCACGTCCAACAGCATCGGAAGTGAAATTTGTTGGGCGCTGAGGCCGTGACCACTAGGGGTCGCCGCTGTCGTCCTGTCGCATTTTTCTTTACTCTCATGGCGCCGCGCTGCTACAACGTGGTCATGGCGCGGTGATTGTGTTTGTGCTGATGCGGTTGATTTTTGCGCGGGCCGTCGTTTTGTGTTTTGTGTTGCGGTCATTTACTTAGGCGGAACTTCTTGAATGAATATGATGTGCGGTATGCGCAAACTGAGTGATCAGCAGCCGCCAGCTCCCCAAGTACGATTGCCTTGCTGGCGATGAACGTGATTACCCTTGGCATACATCGTCTTCAAATGCTTCCGCACATTATCGATGAACAGCGCCGGAATAGTTTCTCGCAACGCGCTCTGTGGCGTGGAGAATCGACGTGACAGTTCGTGCACATCGGGAACTGACCACATTGCCGCGAGACCGACGGATGCCCGCAAACGGGGTTGTCAGCGGCCGACGCCGACTTGTCACGCCACTTGAAGACCTGGCGTACGTCGCAATTGTACACTGCCAGCATGTTTTCTTCAGAAAGGTAGTTTGCTCTATGCATGTTATGCATTATTGCTCTATGCGTATAGCCAAGAGATATTGAATGTCGCGGTACTGAATGCTCTTGCAGTTGTGTTGAATCTGCTACCACACGACGTTTGTAAAAAACTTAATCGCTACTGGCAGTGCAGCGCGAGCGAAAACTGGCCGGCTGTGTATCCCCGTAGGCCGGCTTCCGGCATAGTCCACTGTGAATTTCATTTGCCGCTGCAATGTATGAATGTTTAGGCTGTGGTTTCGTTGTTGTTTTTTGTCTTGCTCGGCTCGGGCTAGCGGATCGCGTGTTTATTTTGCGAGGGGAAGGTTATTTGACTACTGCACTAACCCGCTTGTGGTTTTCAAGGGATTTATTTCATGAGCTGCCATCAAGCTAACGCTACCGGCCTGCTGCGAGGGCAAGTTATTGTCCCGGCACGGAATGCCGACACTATTCCGTTTACGTCAGCTCGCGAAAAATAAATTATAATAACAGCCGGTAATAGCTGACCAGCTGTAGTAATTTGTGGTGCTATCATACTGTATTATGAAAGACACGTTTAAACTACGCGACAACAACACGTTAAAACATAGAAACACACACATGAAGCGCAGAAAACACACACCGTGCGCTTCATGTGTGTGTTTATTTCTGTGTTGTCTTCACCCAGATTGAACGTTTCTGCCATATCTGTGAACCAACTAGCCGAACAACATGCAATGTCTACAATAAGGACTCACTATATATTTATTGTGCGAAAGGAGCAATGTACGTAAGGCGCATCAATGTGTTGATTACCTAAACAAAGCATTTATATTTTTAATGATGCTTTTTGAATGTTTTTCAGGGTCTTGGAGAAATGCATTTCTTTGTAGTCACTTCAAATAGAGCCACCGAAGGAAAACCGTGACGCTGTTGGGTAGGTTTTTTACTAGGGTGAAGCTGCTTGTATAGGCAAACGTGTAAGCAATACACCAAGAAATGTAAAAAAGTGAATAAAGTTATTCGCTGAGTCAGGCTGTACCTTGATTGGTGTAAACAGGCTATTATTGTGCCTGTTTTGCCTGATAACACATTTGCAACACAAGTCAACAATTTGTTTTCTGTGCTTAACTTGTGTGCCTTATGTAACAGGAAGATATGTTTTCAGTTGTAACAGAAAGAACATTGAGAGAAAAATATTTCATTGACTAATATGCCCGCCATTTCGTACCTGCTACATACCTTGTACACAGCATACTTTCTACCCACCTAAACTACTGTCCACTATCCACCCAGCATCCACTATCCACTATCCACCCAGCATCCACTATCCGCTATCCAACCACCATCCAGTATCCACTATCCACCCAGCGTCCACTATCCAGTATACCACCCACTACATTAATCCACTATAATGGTGGATGGTGGTTTCCACTATGCCCACTATTTGTGTTTTTCCAATAGGGCAGATCAACCATTCTTTGTAATTTTTGTTGTTCCCTTTTCGGCTATCTAAATGGTGAAGTACTGATGTTCTCCTTGAATATCTGCCCACATTCAAAGAGGTATATCATATCAACAAAATTATTCCCGTGCACCATTATTTCCAATTAGGCGCAGCGAAGACAGGGTAATTTCGCAGAGAATTGTGTTTCAATGTATTTGTCACACACATTACTCCACAAATCAACATAAACACATGATGACTGGTGAGCTGCAATCGCTTTCCTAGAAAACCAGAAAAAGAGATTACCTAACATTTTGAAAGACAGGCTTCTTTCATTTCAACGGCACGGAAATTCAGAAGCTTCAGTAAAAAAATGGAACAAATTTCAAAGACATTGGGAACTACTGCCCACCATCGAAAACCGCAGTAAAACATTTTTTTCTTGAGCTTGCATAGACTTAGGTGAGGTAGCAGCCACGCGAGAGAAGGCCACTCAGTTGTCTTGCTGAATAGTCGTAGAAATGGTCCCACATTATGGAAGAGACAATTTATGAGTTCAATCCGCTCTTCTTCGGGAGAGTGTTACGCTTTCCTACGGAATAAAAACGGAAGCGCTCGGAAATATTGTACTGTGAACGAAGGCAAAGTCTGAAAAATAGCTCGAACTTCAGATTTTCCAAATCCCTCTTAGCGGTTACGCCCAACACCGTCAGTTTTCTCAAAGTATCAAGCTGGCAACATTCCGATGAATTCAACAATAGGGTACAGGAGGTTTAGTTTGATTCGTAGCGTGCGTTACTATATTGATACGCAAAAAAAAATGCAGATATGATAAGGCATAGCGTCCGCACACATATTCCGTCTTCGTCACCCCAAGCGCTGTAAATGATGTCTCCCCTCGACTGCTCGAAGCGGCGTTCCTTAGCTTCTAACGCGACAGCGTTAAAGAGCTCCTTTCGCAGAAATTCAGGCGTCGGTGTCCGCGGCGGCGTCGGCGGCGGCGTCGTTGGTTGTGAGCGAAAAATCATCATCTTGTCCATGACCGAAAAATCTAGAAAGATGCAAATATAATAAATAAAAGCAGCCAGAAAGGAGCAAATCATGCTTTACATAATTTGCATGTCATGCTTTACATGTTAGGACCTGTCATTTATGTTCGTCATACAGTCACGTTGCGCAATACCAATTTTGGTGTATATCAAGCTAGCGAACTGGACGCAAGCGCACCATGAGCGTGGCATGTAAATGGCGTTGTAGATGACATGCATGCCAAGATTTTCATGTTGCCACCTGCCACTTATGTTTGTTATACAGTCATGTCACTCAATACCAAATTTGGTGTATATCTAGCTAACGAAACGGCCGCGAGCGCGCCATGAGCGTGGAATGCAAGTCATGTCGCACATGACAAGTCATGATTTCCATATTACCATTTGTCATTTATGTTCGTCATACAATCACGTCACTCAATACCAAGTTGGGTGTATATCAAGCCAACGAAACGGCCATGAGCGTGGCATGCAAGTCATGTCGCTCATGACAAGTCATGATTTCCATATTACCACTTGTCATTTATGTTCGTCATGCAGTCACGTCACTCGATACCAAATTTGGTGTATGTTAACCTAACGAAACGGCCGCCAGCGCTCCATGAGCGTGGCATGCAAGTCATGTCGCACATGAGAAGTCATGATTTCCATATCACCACTTGTCATTTATGTTCGTCATACAATCACGCCACTCTATACCAAGTTTGGTGTATATCAAGCTAACGAAACGGCCGCGAGCGCGCCATGAGCGTGGCATGCAAGTCATGTCGCACATGACATGATTTCCATATTACCACTAGTCATTTATGTTCGTCATACAGTCACGTCACTCAATCCCAAATTTGATGTATATCAAGCTAACGAAACGGCCGCGAGCGCGCCATGCGTGTGGCATGTAAATCATACTTTTCATGACAAGTTAGTCATGATTTTCATGATATGACCAGCTATTTATGTTCCGTCATACGGTCATGTTATGCCATACCGAATTTGGTATAAATCCCATTAACGATACGGGCAGGAGAGCACAAAGTCGTAGGCGGCTAGATAGATAGATAGATAGATAGATACGCTCAAACTCGCCGAAGTTCGCCAAGAAATGCTTCGCATTTAATAAAAATTTCCGGGCTCGAGTGAGGATCGAACCCAGACCGTCTGCGTGACAAGCACGTGTTCTACCACACAGCCACGCGTCTGCTTGGGAATAGAGCAAAAATAACTTTCTCTGCTTAGAAGTGCACTTACAATAACTTTCATGCTTTACAAACACGCGTCCTGTATACAGGCGTCACAATAGAACATGTAATATCGCAGTAATATTGCGTGGTACAAGCGTACATTGCCATCGGGCGCCAGAACATGCGAATATAATAATGACATCGTGGTTCGAAGCCGGCCACCCATTACAAAAGGCACACACGTTGCCGTGCGTATTCCCTTAAGACCACGTAGTGGGTGCATAGCAAGTTCGAAAAAATTTCCGCACATAATTGCTAGTGGTTCAAAGCATGATACCCATTACATAGTATCCACTAAGTGATTGAAGTACGTACTACAGACAGGATATCGCTATCGCGTTCAGCTCTTAAAGGCGAAGCTTAAGGGTGCCCCAATTTTTTTTTGAGCTTAGATCGTATAAATGACAGATTTTGCTGGCGGCGGCATAGTTCGCGAGAAACTCGGCGTACAAAACGCGGGTGTGCAAAAAAAATGCCCCCCACCTCCCCGAAGGGAATTGTGAGGAAATGCGAATGCATTTCTTGCGCCGACACCGACTTCTGCCATCGCCTTGAGAGGCGCCCAGCCAGCGAACGGTCGAGAGTGAGGCGCGAGCGGACGGGAGAGTGGGGCGCAGGGAGGAGAGAGAGCGAACGGCGAGAGAAGGAGCGGCGAAGCACTGCACCTACCCTCTCCTACACTCTCTCGCACCACATGCTCCGGTTGCTAGGGGCGAGGATAAGCGCGCGCGCCCGCAGCTGCTTCTATGGGCGAGGGAGTAAGAGCGGAGAGATAACGCCTGCCGGCGCGCGGACAACGCCGCACAACACCAGATGCCTTACATAGCCCGACTAAGAAATGCATTCGCATTTAAAATAAACCCCTCGAACGTACGCAGGTCTTTTGCGTATTCGCGTGCGCCATTTTCCAATAACTGATCTCTGGATGATGCGTTTTTCTGCGATTAGCCGTTCCCGTTAAGGCAGTGAGAAGTTCAGTCGAGGTCACTTGTCATTTCACGCTGCCGCATTTCACTGTTGGCTGGATGTGAACGGATGACCGTCGCTGTTGCCTGTGGCAACTCAAATGTTGCGTTGTATGAAGGTGCAGCTATGGGCATGGGCAAAAAAGAAAAGACAGTAAGGAGGGAGCATTGCGCAATGAGAAAGAATGAAAGAAAGGAAAAAGAAACAGAGAGAAATAAGGAAGGAAGGGAAGAAAAAAAAGCCGGAAAAATTAGGCAGCTTTGCCCTAGTGGTGCCAAGCCTGAAGGAAGTGCTGAACTGGCAGCCTCGGTTTTCGCTTTCTCTTCTCATCTCTTTCTGTGTGTTTGTATTATGCAGTTTTTTTCTGTCTTCTTTTCTCTGTACTTCAATTGAGTTCCATTTTTCTTGCTATTTTTTACTTTCTTTTTCTCTTTCTCTGAATTTCTCGCTTGCTTCCTCTTTTTTTAACACGAAAGTGTTTTATGCCGGGGTCCACCAAGATTTGAGTGACGTATTTCCGTCACGGAAATGACGTCGAAAAAATACACATGATCAGAAGACAAAGAAAAGAGTTCCGTCAACGGGAGTCGAACCTACGACCTCTAGGTCCGCGGCAAGACATGCCGGGCACGCTATCCACTGCGCCACGGTCACATACCTCGCAGGCTTTAAAAACAAGCCTTTTATATCTACCACTGTCCTCTCGCAGGGCTCTTGCTAAGAGAAGTAATGCGTTATGACCGTGAAATGCACGATTACTTAGCGGCAGAGGAAGCGGCTATAGCCCTGGCCCTCACACAGACCAAGGCCACGTACGTGATTAGCGATTCTCAAACGGCGATTCGCAATTTTGCGAATGGGCGCATCTCGCAAGAGGCGTTCCACATACTCCAGCGACATCCCATACATCCAGGAGAGGTCGACTTCGATAACCGAAGGCACTTGCTATGGATCCCGGCACACACCGGACTGAGCACCCCCCAACGAAGCGGCTCACCGCGTTGCTCGAGGCCTTACTCACCGAGCATCGTCGGATGACGAAGAGCCCCAGCGGGTTACTGCAAACGTCTGGGCGTGGGAGGATCGTATGACCAGGTTTCACGATATCACCACACACTACCAGTTACAGAGACGCATATATCCATCCCCTCACGCTAAACTAAACAGAACGCAAGCGGTACAATACAGACAATTACAAACCGATTCATACAGAAACCCCAGACTCATGCACGCCATGTATCCAGATATTTACACTACAAACAGATGCACGTCGTGTGGCGAGGTTGCCACACTTAATCACATGCTATGGGAGTGTCAGGGCCTAATAGACAATTCGAACAGTGTCGATTCGTCTGTCTCTTCCACCGCCAGCCTCCGCTCGCGCTGGAAGACCGCACTGTTCAGCTCGAACCTGACAGCACAACTCTGGGCAGTCCAGCGTGCCGAGGAAGCCGCTTCGAGACAAGGACTCGGAACCGCCTCCGCGGTGGGTGCCCAGGCCCACTAAAAGACGCCGGACTCGAATCATGATTCGAAAATAAAGTTTATGTTCTTCTTCTTTCTTCAAAGCGTTGTTTCTACGCGTCCATCCCATTCGGCGTGCTTCGAATAGTAAACGTGCAATTTTGCCGACGCATTAACACACTGCCAGGTGGCGACCTTACCCCTAGCATTCACACTCGTAGCATCCGTCCATACCAAAAATAGGTGTGCGACGCGCGAGTGCGTCGCGCGGCCGTAACTCCGCGTCCCTAGCCATGTTCCTAGCTCGCCCCGCGAAAAAACACACGACGCGCGTGGCGTTTCCCTCTGGTCGGGCAGCGTTTTTCAATAACTCTAATATGCCGCGAGTAGGCGACCTTAGCCCAAGTTCGGCGCCCAATCATTGACGCTCTGCTGGCTGTCACACCGCTTTCAATGACTCCGCTTTCACCGTACAGCTACCACAAGCATCTATGACCACAAGGGTTTCTTTAATCATACATCATAGACGTTATAGTCGTCGGGATGCAGCTGTATCATCAAGCGTCAACGTGGATGCATCCACGTTAAATGGTGCTATAACTGTCAATACACCAATAGACATTGTGCAAGCTCTCTTATATCAATGTGCAGCAAATATTCGACTACTTCTGTAAGGACACGTTTCACTTTCGTGTTATACCGATTCCTATGACAGAGGGATCAACCATGTTTTTTTCTGTTTTTCCGCGGGGTTTTATTTAAAGTGTTCCGCACTTAACCCTTTCAGTCCCAGTGATTCCAATTGGAATCATAAATTATGTAGGTCAGTCAGCAAGCATCTGGTAAAGATAAAGCGTTGTTCTTCCTCAAGAGCCCGTATTTAGCATCAGCCCTACATGTGGTGTCAACATGGTACACACAATGCAGCGAGGTCACGTCTGAACGAAGAAATTACAGAAGCGGTCGTGCTGTTTGCGCATTTCGCTGAGGCAGCGTCTTCTTTCACCGTGCAGAGATAGGGCATTTATTTTAGTTCTGCGCCAGAAATTTGAATTTCGGCTATTGGACATTATGCTATCCTATCTAGATAACATTTTAAGTAATAAATGAACTAAAAATTATGGAATTATTATTAAATAAAAATTATTTATTAAATTAATTGGCACATTAATTACTCTTCACTGAAAAGTGTGAACAAAGAGTTTGTCAGTTTTTTTTGGACTACCACGATCATGTGCATCTCCAAATGTGAAAACTAGTTGCTTACATTGAAAATAGTTAATTCGGGACTGAAAGGGTTAATACCATCGTCAAGGCGCTCGAACGACAAGAGAAGACTTCTCTTTAGCGCGAGCGCGCTCAGTATGCTACACAGGTGGCTCTGCTATATGTGCTTTTGCCTACTTTGAAATCATCATCAAGGCTCTGGCGTCGGAATGTTCACTGCTCTAATGTATTCTGCATTACCATAAATGACGAACAACTTCGAAATCCCCGGATTTCGAGGAAAAACGAGCGGAAGACGCGTTTTTCCTTCTCCGCTTGCCGACTCGGACGTCAGAGGACGCTTCAGTGCTGTGCGCGATTTCGTGACTTTATTAGGACGCCCGAGCGAGCGCATTTTCGCCTCCCCAAGAATCCTTGCTCCATGGCCCAGACAGTGAAAAAAAAAAAGAAAAAGAAAAACGTGCGCGAAAGTCGTTCAAGGTGCCGCAATTCACCATGACAATTCCTTAACAGTTGCAGGGAAAACGAATTGCACTGTTGTCGTTCCGATTCAATAGTGTGGTGCGGTGTGCGCTCTTAATTAACCCCTAGGCGCTCCCGAATTTAAGAACAACGCACCCATTTCCGGCACCGTACGTTACGTATACAGAGTCTCCTATAAAGCAGTAGATGTGTAAATCCCACACAATTATTGTCGTGCGTCCGAATGTTCATTGCGCTTATATGTATTCTGCATTGTCATAAATGACAGGCGACTTCGAAACTCGCGCATGTCTCTTTAAGCTCGGTCTTATTGGTTAAAGCATTTTGCATTATGAAACAAACAACTGACGGATAACACGGGACAAATCGCAGCGTCTCTTTGCATTCGCCTAGGACGACTCGCAGGCGAAAGCCGCCTTCTTCTTTTACTTCTCGGTCGACTGTAGATTGATCCTCCTCCGCGCACTTTCGAAAGCTTTGTGCCCGTAAGGTGGTTTTGCCCTGCCTCCAAGATCGCAGGCACCGAAAGCTTTCTGCACCTCACCCGGTTTTGCACAGCCTCCGGGATCAGCCCAACTTTGACCAAGCGGAGATGCTGTGTGATTACGTACCCATGGGACGTACATTATCTACCGCCATGATGATGTCACACAGTTTTGCTATCTCTGACGTTATCGTAATGTCATAAAGCTGACGTCATAACGTGAAGAGGGTCGTTGCCATCACTCCTGCTGGCGACGAAGCCGAAGCCGACGCTTTCGGCTTAATAACCAATACCATCGGCTGAGAAGATGGCTTCCGCCTTTCCAGGCGTCTTAGCCAAATAAATGCATAAGAAACCGCGTGACGCATTCCTTATGGCAGCAATCATCGTACGCGAGATGGTCACTGAGCTGTCTTACCGTGAAGTTGTAGAAACGGTGCCGCAATGTTGAAGAGTTAATTTACAGTGTAATCCACTCAGCCTCGTGAAAGCCTTACGCTGTCACAGAAATCTGTGTATTTAAATGCAATACTGAGCGCTGCGAAAAAGGAAAGTTTATTGAACAAGTGTACACAAACACTGGAGGCACTTATACACTAAAAGTTCGAAATGGTGTCAGTAGAACTTATACAAACGCTACACATAATTTTAAACGGACATCTACAAAACACTGTGCGGTACTAAGAAACTATAAAAAAAAAGGGGGAACATGCTACCTCTCGATGAGCTGAAGAGAGAGTGAGAGAAAAAAAAAGGGGGGGGGGGGGGGTTCGAGTAGCATGGCAAGTCGGAGGACATGTTTCCTGCTTAACTCAGTATGGCGCTGCGGGAAATTCCAGTTTGTCCCCACGTAATACGAAAAACCGAGTGTGCCAGCGCCTTAAAAAGGCATCAACACCACTTACATCTAGGTCTTCGACTAGGTATCCAAAAAGAATTTGATAAATTCGGTGTAAGACTGGGAATGCTGCTCGCTGTGGTTGTCGACGAGCTTCTGCTTGGCACCGACGTCTCCAGATCACGTACATTGTGACTGCGAGTACCAATTGGACAAACAGGCCCCTTTTTCCTCTGCGACAGTGATGTAGCCCTAACTCCAAAGGCGCGCCAAACAAGGTGCCACACACCCTTGGTAGCAACGCATTCAAATAACGCATGCTTAGTGGTCTCGGATTTTCCACAATTCGCGCACTTATCATTTGGCACCACGTGCCACTTTGCGAGGCGTTGACGCGTCGGTAGCACGCTCCATCTTCTTAGCCAGTCAAATTCGCGAACCACCTCGGGAACTGTGTTTAGAAAAAGTTTATTTCTTCGTGGTACGTGAACACACAAACAACTAAGCACAATATACATGAAACGTTATCACAAAAATGTCCAAGTCCACCTCGGGAACTTTGCTACAATGGCTTTGCAAAGCTGCGGATGAAGCCGAACTCCCTCCGTAATAGCTCCGACTTCAAATTTCCCAAAGCCCTCTTAGCGGCTACTGCAAACACTGCCACTTTTCTCAAAGTATTGAGTTGGCAACATTCCGAAAAATTCAACCATGCGGTACATGACGTTTCATTTCATTCGATTCGTACGCTTCTATATTGAAACGGACAAAATCACAAAAACGAGGTATGATAAGGCATAGTGCCCACACGCATATTTTATCTTCGTCACCCTAAGTGTGATAAGCGAAGTATCTCCCTCGTCTTCTCGAAGCGGCGTTTCTTAGCTATTTTGAGCGAAGCTCGTAGATATTACAGATTTAGCTGGCGGTGGCGCCGGCATAGTTCCTGGAAAACACCTGCGTACACAAATGGGGGTGTGCACAAATGAGTCCCTCGAAGGTGCTCAGGTCAAGTGCGTATTCGCGTGCGCTGTTTTCCAATAACTGATGCTGTCTCTATGGTGGGCTTGTTGGTGATCGGCCGTTCCTGTTAAGGGAATTGGAAGTTTTGTGGAGGTCACTGGCCATGTCACGCTGCCGCATTTCATTGGTGCACCGATATGAACGCATCACCGTCGATGTTGCCTATGGCAACTGAGGTGTTCCGCTGCTAAGCCCGTGGATGAAGGTCCAGCTACGGGCATGGAGGAAGGAAACAGTGAGGAGGGAGCATTGCGCAATGAGAAAGAAAGAAAAAATAGCGAGGAAGGTGGACTTGTAATCTCCCGTTGCCACATTTCATGGTTGCCTGGCAATGAATGCATAACTGTCCTTTTCGCCTGTAGTGACGGACATTCACCCACTCTGCCTAATTACGTGGGTGGAGGTAGGTTTGCCGGCATGGAGGAAGAAAATAGCTATAGGACACGTTCGCCGTGGAACCCAGGACCTCCAGACCGGAGCTCTTGGCCATGGTGAGACACGTTTCCTGGAGTGAAGTAGATCATTGCATCTCTGACGGTGTGGATGTTTTAAGTAGGCCCTGACAATCAGGGAGGAAGCTCCCTTTGTTCAAGACTGTAACTTGGCTAAAAGAGCATTCACTGTCCCTCTTCTCCGCCAATAAAGACGGAGGATTTGTAGTTTTGAATAGAGACGTGTATATGTCTAAGGCATCTGAGAGTGTATGTGCTGTATTTATTAAGCGCCCTGATATTCATGTCACAGGAATTAAGAATAAAGCGAAAAGGCTAGCGAAAAAGTTGAGCGAGATGGGGAGTATCCATTGAGAGCATTAACAAGTGTAGAAGTCTTGATCATGCGCTATTTATGAAAACACTACCGACGAAGAAGACGTAGAGACGAACAGAAGTAGACGAGACAAAGCGCAACTTTCAACTCATTAATTTCGTGCGTTGTTCAAATATATATCGAGTACAAGGCACACGTCAGAGTGATAAAAACACAAACCCTCGCCTACACGACATCGACCCTTCGCGTTTTCTATACAAGATTTACTTCTGCAGAAGATAAATGTAAAGACGGCATGCTCACGCAGTTTTGTTCACCCAGAGAAGCCATGATGGCTGCTTCAGAAACCAATCTCTCTTTTTCATCTTTCACGTGTTTTACAATTTTTGTTTTTTTTCAAATTCAGGCGCGCACGAGCATCTGTTACAATGTGTTGCTAGATTCCCTGGGTGGGTGACTTGCTCGCAATTGTACCGATGCTCTCTAAGTCTTGTGTTAATGCATCTCGAGGTTTGTCCTATGTATTGTTTTCCGCAGGTTAGCGGAATACTGTACACTACCTCTACGTCACACTCGACAAACCTCTGCGCATGTTTTATCTGACATCTATTGCATTTTCTGGTTTCA
>JALIZH010018425.1:102500-124211 GCA_030522465.1 Rhipicephalus appendiculatus | reverse complement strand
CACGTGACTAAAATCATGACATCACGTAACAGGTGTATCACGTAACAAGTACCTGACACGTGACATGTACAGTCAACTCTAGCCATACTCAGTAGCGCTAGCAAAAACTTGGCATCTCTAGCAAAAACTTGGAATTACTTGCAAAAATTAGCTTGATCGAACGCTAGCTCCACTAATGGTTCCAGCCTTGCGGCAATAGTGCAAGGTGCGCACTTTTTTTAAAGGGACTGAGCTGACATGTTTCTAATGGGTAAGGAAGGCTTTTTTGTGCTAAGCCAAGCAAAGGTGCACTGCTGGTTGGCGATATAGGAAGGACTGTTAAGGGATCTCAAATAGAAAGAATAGCCTATGTGTTAAAGCACCCGCCGCCGCTCGCGTTTATATCAATGAAGCAGCATCGTTGGGCCCATCCGACGAAAGTTGCTGCCTTTCAAAGCCGGTGTAGCAACCTCTTTTTTTTTTTTTTCGGGTGCCCATGCATTTCGCGAGTTCGCGAGTCTTGTCTTGGGGCCAAGACGATGTTACCTACAAAGCAGCCTTTTCGAGAAGTTGCTGTTGCTTAAGTGCAATTAACGCAAGAACCTTCTCAGCAAAAAAGATCGTATCTGTAAAGTGCAGATACCACCATCATCATCATCAGCCTGACTACGCCCACTGCAGGGCAAAGGCCCCTTCCATGTTCCACCAATCAACCCGGTCCTGTGCTTTCTGCTGCCACGTTATACCTGCAAAATTCTTAATCTCATCTCCCCACCTAATTTTCTGTCTCCCCCCTCACGCGTTCGCCTTCTCTTGGAATCCAGTCAGTTACCCTTAATGACCAGCGCATATCCCTGCCGACGTGCTTCGTACCCGGCCCATGTCCGTTTCTTCTTCTTGATTTCAACTATGATATCCTTAACCCCCCGTATGCTCCCTGACCCACTCTGCTCTCTTCCTGTCTCTTGAGGTTACATTTATCATTTTTCCTTTCCATCGCTCGCTGCGTCGTCCTCAATTTAAGTTGAACCCTCTTTTTTTAAGTCTCCAGGTTTCTGCTCCGTAGGTAAGTACCGGTAAAATGCAGCTGTTATATACCTTCCTCTTGGGGGGATAGTGGTAGACTACCGTTCATAATTTGGGAATGCTTGCCGAATTTGCTCTATCCCATCCTTATTCTTCTAGTTATTTCACTCTCATGGTTCGGCTCCGCGGTTACTACCTGTCCTAGGTAGAGGTACTTTTTTACAACTTCCAGTGTCTCGCCACCTATCGCAAAGCGCTGTTCTCTGCCGAGATTGTTCCATATTCCTTTAGTTTTATGCATATTAATTATCAGACATCCTCCTCTGCTTTCCGTATCCAGTTCAGTAATCATGAGCTGTAATTTTTCCCCTGAGTTACTCATCAATGCAATGTCATCAGCGAATCGCAGGTTACTAAGATACTCTCCATGAACTCTTAATCATAACTCTTCCCAATCTAGGGCACTGAAAACCTCCTGTAAACACGCGGTGAATAGCGTTGGAGAGATGGTGTCTCCGTGCTTTACGCCCTTCTTTAGTGGGATTATGTCGCTTTCTTTATGGAGGACTATGGTGGCTGCGAATCCGCTGTAGATTTCTTCCTGTATGTTTATATAGGCTACCTCGATGCTCTAATTCCGCAGCGCCTGCATGACTGCTGATGTCTCCACCGAATCGAATGCCTTCTTGTAATCTATGAAGGCTATGTATATGGGCTGGTTGTATTCCGCGCATTTCTCTATCCCAAGATTGATAGTATGAAGATGGCCTCTTGTTGAGTAGCCTTTACGAAATCCTGCCTGGTCCATTGGTTGATTGAACTGCAGATATACCTATTCCTAATTAAATGGTGTTCGTTAGTTATTCAAGTGATATGCTTCACTTGCAAGTTTGTATGCGATACAACATTATTTACAATACTATGCGGCACATATTATTGTCTTTGTGGAGAATCAGCGTTCCCTAACTATTTCGTTGTCACACCTATTCAAATCGATCACCAGTAATTGAAACATTCGATCGTCGAGTTTGGCATGTTGAATTTCTTTCTCATGCACGTAGAACTTCCTTGTAGTTGGTCCAGCCCCTCAACTTTCAGAATCAGCTTGAATTTGCCTGATTTGGCAAAATAGTGACTTTTGACAGACCTCTGCGTGAATCATTGCGAGTGTGTTCTTGGGAAAATGCACTTGGGTGACAGACTTGAGAGAAATGCGTGTCATTCTTGGCTATGCGTCGGTAACATCAAAGTTCTGTAATCAAAATAACCTTTGTAAGTCAATTACATATCAAAATTATGGTGTCAGCCTCGCAATCTGACTACGTGGAGCGGTAATGATTGCCTGACATTTATGCCAGTTATTCACTAGAGAGCTGTCGTTTAGAGTCTGGGAAGATTTATCTACAAAAATATATTCGCGAAGGCCCGCCGCATGTATAACCTGTGAAGGTGGTCTTTTCAGCCAGTTTCCAGCAACGTCGGTTTCGTTTTAATATTTACATCAGACACAGGGCCGCATCCAGTGTCGCTCGTCGCTCCTAAGGGTCGCGAGAAACGCGGGCCGCTCGAAACTATCTTGCAGCCAGTGGCGTTTCAACTCTTTCGTGAGGGGGGGGGGGGGGGGGGCAAACCTACCTCACTTTTCGGCTGTGACATATATATATATATATATATATATATATATATATATATATATATATATATATATATAGTGTAAGGACGAAAAGCGAAACCGGCACTCGGGCGCACACGCGCGCTGGATCGGCGAAGACGAGAAAGACAAAGGACAGAATAGAACAGCCGGCCCGTAGCAAGGGTGCTGTCTCTGTGTCTCTCTTATTACTTTACAAAGGCGCAGTCGCCGAAAGGCTTTGACGAACCCCCCGCTGTTACTTCGAAGTGAAACGTCTTCCTGAGGAACGCCATGCCCCTTCCTCGCTGATGGAACCTGCAAGGCGACCGCCGCGGCAAGTATCTATCCCACCACCAGCGGACGGCGTCCAGGCCTCCATTGTGGTTCCGGGGAACTTGTCCGGCGACGGCGACCAAGATTCTAACACTCAAGAGAGCTGCGAGGAACACAACCACGATGGTGCAGCACGGGTGACCATGAATCTGCCCTCCAATGTCGACGGAGCTCACGTGGGTCAACCCCTTGGTGGCCCATCGGGGCCCTCCAGCTCCACGACAGAAAGCTTCTCTGGGAGCCCTAAAACTGACGTCGGACGCCGGTCCTGCATTCCATTGCTGGTGACCGCCTCTGCGCCGGTACACGACGCCGCAACAGCACTGAGAGAGGCCGAGATCAGTCCTTGTCCAGCGCAGTTGGAGGAGCCGGCCCCAGATTCACCTTCGCTAGGGCCCACACAGACACCAGCTCCTCTCCTGCTTGACGCGCCGACAGTGAATGCGCGAGGAGAGTCCAAGGCAGCCATCGCTGAGCTCGATGATGAATTTCATGAAGGAGACAACCTCGGCGCTGCACATACCCGCAGCAGCCACCACAACGAGAGCAACGCAGAAGGCCGCTGAGCAGACAACAACACCAGCCGCGAGCAGGGTTTTCCGCCAAGGATCCCGAATTCTGCAACGTTGCCAGAGACCACGACCACCTTCGCGCAGGTGCCAGCACCTCTCGTGCCCGGTCCGCCTTTCGCGAGGGTACCGGAAGAGCCCATTGCACACACCACTGTGCTCGCCGACCCACCGGAGCCGCTTCCGCTGCTTGGAGGGCCTTCCTTGACCGGATGTGCACCCGATCACCTCCGGTCAAGCGACAAGGTTCTCCGGAACAAGCATAAGAAAGTTGCCTTGTCCTTCATCCCAGAGACTTTTGACGTGCCATCTTCTATCCCAAAGAAGCCAGAGCGAGAACGCCCAGCCAATGCACCCGGTGTGCCTTCTCGGATGCTGTTACGGCAACCTTCAGGCGTGCAACGTCCGCTGCTGAATCCGCGACACCGCCGAATCTCGCTGCCAGATGTATGTGCGGCAGCTGCCCACAAAAAGTTCCTGTGCCGCCGACACCGACCACAGCGATGGAGCCAGTCTCGACCTCCAGATCTTCTGACAGATTCCCGACCACAGCGATGCAGCCAGTGTCGCCCCCCAGAATGTTCGGCAGCTCGGCAAGACAAGTCGCGGCTTACAGAAGACCCACCACCGCGCCACAGTCAATGCCGACCGCCAGAGACAATTTCGCTGACGATGGCACTTCAGGGTCCAGGGCCTGTGGGCCTGCAACGACCAACGCTAAACAGCCAGTGTCGTCCATCCCGAGAACATTTCGGCAGCTCCCCATGCAACGTCGCAGCGTGGCCGAGTGTAAGGACGAAAAGCGAAACCGGCACTCGGGCGCACACGCGCGCTGGATCGGCGAAGACGAGAAAGACGAAGGACAGAATAGAACAGCCGGCCCGTAGCAAGGGTGCTGTCTCTGTGTCTCTCTTATTACTTTACAATATATATATATATATACTATATAGTGAAAAACTTCGAGAGCACTGCAATATAGGAAACAACAGAAATATTTATTTTGTCCTAACAGTTTCGGCTGGTGGTCCAGCCTTTTTCGGAGACCGTAAGGGACATCACACAACCCGTAGCAGAGGGCCGCCCACCCAGTTTGGGGGGCCCAAGAAGAACCGGGTGGCGGAGGACCACCGACAATGAAAAGGAATAGTTCCCTGCAAAGTGACTTGGCGCGGACGACATGGGCGCTTCGGCGCTCCATGATAGAACAAATTGCTTCGACCTGTTTGAAGACGCCGCCTTGAAAGCCGCCTCCCTAGTTTCGTCGGCGCCGGGCCAGACGGCTGCGGATGCCACTGTTTTGCCTACGTGCAGCGGAGGCCAGTATGTCAAAACTACACTATTCAGACATTGGTTTCCTAAAATCACGTTCTTTGGGGGTGAGATGGTTTCAGCCTTCCTAGGTCTCTCCCGCCAGCTCTCTCAAGACAGAAAGTCGGAACTGGGACAGTTACTCATTGCACAGACGCCTCGCTTGGCGCTGCCGTAATCCTCTCTGGGCTGCGCTAAACAGGCTTGGCACCCCAAAATGCACTGCCGAGGTCAGCCTTTCCCGTGCGCAGCCCACCATGGCGGCGTTTTTTTTATCACCTATGAAAAGGACTATAGGAGGTATTCAATGAGCTCTTCCCGCCAGGCGGCGTCAGCGTGTCTGCCGCCATATCCGTGGTATTTCAGCGATCCGGAATACAACAACCCAATGTTTGACAGCCCTGGTCCGCACCATATGACAGCTCTGGTTCGCACGTCCCATCTGTTCCTATGTTAACAAACGGGTTGACCCTCATCCGGGTTCCATTTTGAATCGTACAGCGCGCCCCCCTATAGTCCATGGGCATGGCGAATACCTAAAACTTTTTAAATGCGAAGCATTTCTTAGGGAACTTCGGCGACTTTGAGCGTATCTATCTATCTATCTATCTATCTATCTATCTATCTATCTATCTATCTATCTATCTATCTATCTATCTATCTATCTATCTATCTATCTATCTATCTATCTATCTAGCTATCTATCCAGCCGCCTACGACTTTGTGCTCTCCTGGCCGTATCGTTAATGGGATTTATACCAAATTTGGTATGGCATAACATGACTGTATGACGAACATAAAAGGCTGGTCATATCATGAAAATCATGACTAACTTGTCATGAACAGTATGATTTACATGCCACGCTCATGGCGCGCTCGCGGCCGTTTCGTTAGCTTGACATACACCAAATTTGAAAGTGAGTGACATGACTGTATGACGAACATAAATGACAAGTGGTAATATGGAAATCATGACTTGTCATGTGCGACATGACTTGCATGCCACACTCATGACGTGCTCGCGGCCGTTTCGTTAGCTTGAGATACACCAAATTTGGTATTGAGTGACATGACTGTATGACGAACACAAATGACAAGTGGTAATATGGAAATCATGACATGTCATGAGCGACATGACTTGCATTCCACGCTCACGGCGCGCTCGCGGCCGTTTCGTTAGCTTGATATACACGAAATTTGGTATTGAGTCACATGACTATGACGAACATAAATGACAAGTGGTAATATGGAAATCATGACTTGTCATGTGCGACGTGACTTGCATGCCACGCTCATGGCGCGCTCGCGGCCGTTTGGTTAGCTTGATATACACCAAATTTGGTATTGAGTGACATGACTGTATAACGAACATAAGGGCAGGTGGTAACATGAAAATCTTGGCATGCATGTCATCTACAATGCCATTTACATGCCACGCTCATGGTGCGCTTGCGTCCAGTTCGCTACCTTGACATACACCAAAATTGGTATATCGCGACGTGAATGTATGACGAACACAAATGACAGGTCGTAACATGTAAAACATGACATGCAAATTATGTAAAGCATGATTTGCTCCTTATTGGCTGCTTCGTATTACATCGATTCCCCCAGTGCGTGGGATCTGCCGGCTTTTTGAAATAGCAGAAGAGCGCCTCCTTCCAAACTTAATTCAAATAGGCTTCATTTAAAACAGCGCAGCCAAACCAACTTGCCCAATTATATGTTCAAATAGGCTGCCCGCCAATCACAGTAGCAGCGGCTGCTTATAACAGCTGGTGCGATGGATTCTTATCAGTATAATGTTTTCAACTGCAGCATTACGACGTTTAGATGTTTGTGCGCGTATACAACTCTGTGAGCTCTTCCTTGCTGATAGAGTGAGGGAGAGAAAGAAATAAGCAGCGCTGCGCGTACGTGCTTTTTTGCCGTCCGAGCTGTATTTTGAGCTGTAAAAGTCAACTCGCGTTGAATGAAAACCAACTAGCCCGACTGCTAATTATATCTCCCTAGTCCAAAAACCACGGACCTTCACCACCTTTCTGGTCCGGTGGATCAAGTTGCGGGGCAAGCTTAAAAGCTGAGCTTCCCTCTGTGATCGAGTCCACTGTTTTATTCGTCGCCTTGTTGGAAGTTGCCGCCATCGCAGCACCTGCCATTAACAAGTCTGATCAGGTTGATCGGAGACTAAAGAGGAAACTTTTTTTTGGCTCTTACAGTACGGTTAAACTAAAGCATTAAAAAAACTTGGACACACTCATAAGCTCACTGCAGCTTCGACAGAGCAGCGGAGATGCTGTTCCTATTCGATGAAAGATAATTATTTTCCTGAAGCAGAAAGCGGCTTGATCGGTCCATGAAACGATTGCTTATTTCCACTCGTATTTGCATCGTCCATGACTTCAATTTCAGGCCAGGCACAGCGAAATTAAAGCATGAAAGAATGACCTATTGTTATAGGACCACTACTCAGCGCTAGCCTGCTCTGTAATGCTACAGCGCAAGGCGCGAAATCGTCTCATAGGCGGCGCGCACCACCAGGAGCCTATAGAGTTACTGTATATGGCTCGCATATACAGTAACTCTAGGAGCCTACAAGGAAAATATTCACAGCAGAAGTGTAGGAAAATTTTCATTGTATAATTAAGTGATGACTGTGGTGAAGGAAAACTTCCCCTCTGTTATTGGTTGCCGAGCGTGCACAGTCGAAAGTAGGGGGGCTCAGCCCCCTAACTTTCCTCAGTGGGGGGGCTGCGCCCCCCTTGCCCCCCCCCCCCCCCCGGTAGATACGCCTATGCTTGCAGCGGCATCTGAATTGAGTGACGACGACCTTTCAGTCCGAAGGTGACAGCACCTCAGCTTCAAGCTCTCATGGCGACGATGTTTTGCGTCAGCCGGTTACATCCACAGCCGCGCAGGGGCTGGTTTCGTTTACGGCCTCAAATGGTCTCCTCCGGCGCAAGTGCGTACTCCGCACCCTTGTGCACAATCTTAGAGCTACTCTGATGACGTACAAAGTCCACACGTCGCTGGGGCGTAGTGTGCTGGCGCCGGCTGCAGAGCTTCTGCTCACGACAAGAAGGCCGCCGGAGACACAATCTATACATTATTACTAGAGACCGGATTTTAGGCAAATGCCTATTTTGTTCCTTGCGTTCCTGTCGTGTCACTTCAATATATGAGTGTTTTTATAGTGCCTATAAATGCCTATTTTTGTCTTTTGTGCCTAAATTTCTATAAGTGCCTATAAATGCCTATTTTCAAGATCAGTGCCTCTATGAACGTTATGTAACCTAAGATATTGTTTTCGAGTACAGTTTGAGACCGTTATTCATGTTACCGGGCAAAACTGACCTTTCGGAACTCAATGGGGTGCAACCTAGTTCTCTATTTCAAAAAACTTCCAGCAACCGCTAGCAGCAGTAAAATGGGACGCGCCGGCCACCTTACGCCACCGCAATGACACAGCGCGAGCGGTTGGAGGAGGGGGAGGAGGAGGAGAGGAAAAGACGCTATTCCTGCAAACCTAAATGGGAGCACGTACCAGCGTATACAGTGGAATGGGGAGAGGAAGATAAAGGTGGGAAGAGGAGAGGGGAAGAAGGGGACAGTGGCGTGTATGGCCGAGGACATGGCGGGGGGGCTTTTAAGGGAAAGTGGGGGGGGGGGGGGCAAGGAAAGGGAGATGCCTCTCTGCCATCGCAGGAAGATGGAGAACGAATGTGACACCGTGGAGGGCCGTCAGGGGAAAGTAGAGTGTAGGTCAAAAAAAGAAAGAAAATCAGATGTGCACGTGGCTTTTGTTTTGTTTGTAATTTACTTCTTAAAGGGAGCTTGACCAGGTCACATGAGAAATTTTAGTTAGACACTGCAAGTTGTTGTGTGTCAAATGAAAAGCTTTGTTACCCCAGGAATTTTTTAATTGATTCATTACGAGCCGCGAAAGCATGATGCGAGGAGGCGAGCTTGGAACCCTTGCCACGCGCCCCGGCTAGACTTCGCAAGCCAAATTCCTTCCCTGCCCTCTTCGGTGTCGGAGCAACTCGGAGCAGATACATGAACGCATCATGCGCACGCAAGGTTACAAGCGCATGACATGTCCAAGCCAGGACGTGCACGCCAGCGGTGTTGTGTTGTTTCGGCGTTCTCTAGTGTACTGCCTGTTTCTATGAGATGGATCCCTCTGTGCGCGCACATTTGGAGAGGCTGGCATGAATCATGTATCCTTACCACGATACACAGCGTCGCACCACTGGAACTGCTGCAAGGGACGGTGCACCAAAAACACGCCAAGCGTTGTCAGGGCTGGCGTCGCCACGACGCGGGAACGGCGAAAACACGAACACAAACGAAATGGAGGCACCTTGTCTTGCGTCTCGCTTTATTCGAAGTAAAAAAAAGATAATAAAAACTTGCACAGATTTCGTTTGTATGTTTTAATATTTCTATCAAATTTCATTCTTCTATTCAAGCAACAGATTGCAGAAATTACACATGTCGCCTACAATAATTTTCGCAACGTCACGTACTACTGCGACGTACGCAGGACCATTCCTTGTTGTACGTCACCTCCTCCATGTTGGCGCGCGCGCCCGTGAGATGAAGGGCAAGCGGCGTTCAGTCTGACATTTCATCTCTTTCCGGGGCGCGTAGCGTTGCAAATCTTGACCGACGTGATCGCGAGCGCCCAGTGCATGCATTACACTTGCCAGCTTGAAATGCTTAAACCTGGTAAGAGGCCCTTTAAGGTGTCACAGACAGGAGAGAAATGGACCCTGCGCGATTAGACTCGGCCAATACGAGGCTAAAAGACCCTTCTGGTCTCTTAGTGGTCTGGCTATTTGCTCCTGCTGCCATTTTCAGCCATGCCAAAAATAACGAGACCCAGGAGCGCGTTTATTCGACGGTGGACACTTAACTCACCATGCTGGACAATAACAGGAGAAACCGTGTTCTGCAAACCGTGCGGGCAAAAAGGACAATTGCATGGCTATGCTAAACCATTGGCGCCTTTGTGCCATCATAAACTGTAATATTAAGGCGAAAGCCTTTAATGTCTCATGCTCACGTCCGTCCGGTGTCCGTCCGGCGTCCGTCCGTCCGTCCGTCCACACCCCCACTGCGCATGCGCCAACCCATTAAAAAAAATAAAAATAAAAAAACCCCCCTCTCCACCTCTCTCACCTCTAGGCATCCCTGCCCGCGGAGGCCACACCCTCACTGCGCATGCGCGTCCCCTCCGTCTCTCCCCCTCCTACGCTCCCCCTCTCTCCTCTAGGCATACCCTGCCCGCGGCGTCCACACCCCCCACTGCGCATGCGCGTCTTCCCCCTCCCCCTACGCTCCCCCCCTCTCTCGCCTCGCGCCGCCGACGCAGGCAGCGTCTCCTAGCGAGTTTCTTGGTTGAAAAATCCGACTGCTCGCGCTGCACAACCGTTCACTGGCCACCCCGTATATTTGGCAATGGATCTTGACCTGCAAGGTGGTGCCGATGGGAGATTTCTCCTGTGCGTTGTCGAACGATAAAAAATTCGCAGCGTGTGCGTTAACTAAAAGCGGACTGCGGGTCTCTGTGTCCAGTCCGAGTCTTCTGTCTCTCATTGCCCATTAGCAGCGATTGGGATGTTCCAGTAGGAAACACCGGTCCATCACTGCGTGCTTTGCGCCCCCCAGGTTTCTCTCAAATGCAACGCTGCGATGAGCGCCAGCGTCAACGTCGCCACCAGTGTAAGAGTTAGCGCCCGCTGCTTCGCATCTACACATGGTTCCCTTTAGCGGGAGATGGTGTAATCTTTAAGGCGAAAGCCTTTAATGTCTCATGCTCACGTCCTTCCGGTGTCCGTCTGACTTCCGTCCGGCGTCCGTCCGTCCGTCTGTCTGTCTGTTCGTCCGTCCGTCCGTCCATCCATCCGTCCGTCCGTCCGTCCGTCCGTCCGTCCATCCGAGCTCTGGCACGGAGCCAGGTGGCCGCCGGGATGCGCAGACGGACACCGGTCGCGTCGGACTCTATAGCGCTCGCGCTTTGTTTGCGTAGCGTCCCTGTGCCCAGAGTTTGCAATCATTCTGACCGACGCCGTCTCAATGGACCCAGACGTTAACGGAATACACTTTCAAATTTACAAAGGGTCCGTCAATTTAAGAGCTGGAAGGTGGATGGCGTTTTCACGATGCGCAAAGCGTGAGAAAATACTAACGCATGCGAACGGAGGAAGATGAGCCTCGCGTCTCGCTGCGATTCGCGGTAAAAAATTTAAGAAGAAAGCACACCCATTCGGTTTGTGTCTTATCCCACTGAGAGTGTAAAAGAAAAAAAAGAGTGGATTGCCACACGCTTTCGCCGAACACACTTTGGAATGTACAAAGTGTCCTTTAATTTTTTTTCTTGCTTCCCTGTCGTAGACAGAGGTCGCGCCCGTCTTTCCTCGAAAATTTGAATTTTTTAAAAAATTTATTGTGCCTATATTTAGGATTTTGGGGGGCCTAAAACTATGTTTTGCCTGCCTATTTTTGGCGCCTAAAACGCCATTTTTAGTGCCTAAAAATCCGGGCTTCTAATTATTACTCAGTGCCTGCGTAGAAAAACCATTTTAACGATCCGATTAAGAAATACGTATAAAGGTTAACGAAAGCTGAACGGCGAATATCAGCAATTTACCCTTAGGCAGACGGCATCGTACTCCTCAGAAATGACAGCGACGAATAGCAAAATGGTTAAAGACTTAAACCGAGAAAGCCTCAAAATGGGGTTCAAGACGAATATACGGGAAGACAATCAGAGGAATACCAGCAATAAAACCAGAGTTTCAGGGGTAGAGAACCGTGCTCTTCATTCACTAAAACAGTATGTACGCTAGGCTAAATGCTAACATAGGGAGCCTACTCAAGTAAAGGAAATCCACCGAAGAATCAGAATGAAATGTCGTGGATATGGAAGACATTGGTATCTCGTGATTCATAACTTACCACTATCAGTAGAACGGAAAGTGCATAGTCATTGTACTCTGCGGGTTCCGAGGTATGGCGACGTAAACCTGAAGATTAACAAAGGAAACTCGAGATGTTAATGAGAGCACAGCGTGCGAATGAACGAGAAATGATAGGCGTAAGGAATAGGAAGACAACAAAGTGCATAAAAAATGAACAGGGGCAGCCGATATTCTTGCAGACATCGACCAAGTCCGTCGGTTGTTTCCGAGTTTCGGCGCAAGATGTAAAGAAACGGGACCGACGCCGGGGCTGCCCCGTCTTTTCACTTCTAGCGAGACATCCTAATATCGATCATGAGGATACCTCTTCAAAAGGCACGGCCCTCATTTTCTTCTATTTGCAACGAATACTAGACGAAAAGAAATCGCACCTGAGCAAACCACGTAATAAATGGTACAGATAACAGTTTGTGAGTTAAAGCGTCCGAATGGGTACCAAGAGATGAAAGGCACGCCCTGGAAAGCAGAGCGTTAGGTTGAGGGACGAAATTAAGAAAGTTGGAGACATATGCAATCAGCTCGCAATGTAGAGGCTGGGACGGAAATCATTGCGAGAGGCCTTCGCCCTGCTGTGCAGGCGGAATAGGTTAACAATGATTATGATGATGAAATGTTCACTTGTATTTTAGACGTTTGTCCTGTGGCCTTCTCCGTCTTATCTCACTTTTTGCTCAGTCATTTCGTTTTCACGAAAAATAACGTGCAATTTTTTTTTTCAATTTGATTCGGCAGCCTAAATTCTCGCATGCCAGTGTGACCTTACGGTCTTGAATGTACTTTTGCATACTCTTCTAGCACTGTAAGTCATGTCCCTCCTACACTCAAGTCCTTCAGTCCTTCTGTGCGAACCTTGATATGCATCGAGTAAAGGAGACGACCAGGAGGTAGTGATGCAGAACTATCGGTAAATTGACTATCGATAGTATCGATAGTTCTTTTTTGAACTATCGATAGTCCTATTTAACGATAGTTCTGCATCACTACGGGCACCAATACACAGAACAAAAAACAGAAAATATTATAGTTTTTTTTTAACTATCGATAGTGTAAAGAATCCATCGATTGTACTACTATCGCTAAACAATCGATATTATCGAGAGTGCAATCAATACTACCATCAGGAGTGTAGCGGCCGATAGTATAATCAATAGTGTTGTGAATAATTATGCTGTTATTGGAAGGCGATATTGCCTAATGATATGCGATAGCCTGCTCTCAGCAGTACTCAGTTCGCTTAATTTATGAGCACTCTTCTGGCCGAAAGAAATAAATTATTGCCGCAATCAAAATGCCGGAATATGTCCATAAATAAATTCGTATTCTAAAGTAGCCAGTTACACTTCACAATTAAAAACTTAGCTTTTGATATTCTTGTTTTGAAATCACAAAATACAATATTAGTTTGAAGCCGCGCAGTTCCACCACATGTGACAACTTCCTTTCTGCTAAAGCTGAACAGTTCAGCTTAGTAATGTCAGCCAATCATTCTGCTGAAGGAACGCAAGCATGTCAACTTTCTTGCCCTTCTGCCTTCTTCTCCTGCTCCGCCATACACCACCACGCATTCTAAGACTCAAGTTTATGCTGCAATGAGTTCACGCGATTGATTTTATACTATCTATTGTACAGTGGTGAACTCTCATGTCTAAAACGAAGGAGCGTCGTGCTCGGAACTGCACGGGCGACATCTGCAGTATAGTAAATACGCCACACCTGAGCATGCGCGGCGCCAACGGCGCGCTTGCCTTGCATTTTTGATCCTTGTTTATCACTGAGGATGCAACAACCGCTTTGGCCGTCGAAAGCACTCTGAACGGTTTAGCGCAAAAAAAAAAAAAAAAGCAAAAAACGAAGCGCACCGTTGTCGGTATTATAGGATATCACGAATCGAGAATAAGTTTACAGTATAAGAGGAGCCAATCCGGGCGACTGCGCTTTTTTTTCTTTTTGGCACACAAAGTTGACTGCGCTTCTGGTGGCCAAAGGAATTATCGAGGCCGCAGGACGTAAACTCCAAGGCGAACACACCAGTGGCGCCGCGCATGCTAAGAATTAGCCCGTTTCGAACTGCAGATGTCGCTCGTGCTGTCCCGAGTGCGACACTCCATCGTTCTAGACATGTGTGTTGACCACTGTACTTTCAAACTTACTACCGATAGCGCTATCGATAGTTTCTTGTACCATCGATAGTTCCGCATCACTAACAGGAGGTCCCCAACACGTAGGCGTCTATATATATATATATATATATATATATATATATATATATATATATATATATATATATATATATATATATATATATATATATATATATACATATATATAAAGAGGGATAGATAGATAGATAGATAGATAGATAGATAGATAGATAGATAGATAGATAGATAGATAGCGAACAAACTGTTTGGTTCGCTCAGAAATGAATGCATTTACTGATCGCGTTTCGAGTGGCTGTTCAGGAAAAGTTGGGGTTATTCGGGAATTGTTTCTTGAAGGACCAGGTGGTACATGATAGTGGGAAGGAACAGTGCAAAAGCGGTATTAAGACGGAGGAACAGGGAGCACAAGCGCTGAACAACAACTATGCGCAAGTGTATTGCGACGGAAAATATATACCAAAGTCCGAAAAAGAAACAAAAAATACGTTAAATACGATAGCTTGACACGTGGCGGACATGCATTTCATCAGTGTGACCATATGACAGTTCATGTTTTTTTTTCTTTTTAATTCTTATTTTTGCTATATATTTTCCATCGCAGTAAACTTGCGCGTAGTTGTTCGTCAGCGCTTATGTTGTTGTTCCTCTGTCTTATCTCCGTTCTCGCGCTGTTCCCTCGCAGTTTTCCTGAATGTTTGTTTTGGTGGTGAAAAAAAATTTCATTCCAGGCAGATCGAAATGAAACCAGTCCAGTGTAGCACATTTTATGTTCACTCGGGAAAAGATTTTCAAACAGGCATAAAAATGCATTCACGGAAAGAAAAAAGATTCGCAGAGCCCACGTACAATGGTAATTGATGGTATGCGAAGCATGCGGAGGGAAGGTGACTGTGGTGTAATATTTTTTGAGCGACCCGTTACAAAATAACGCTAAAGATATGCAGCAATGTTGTACGCACAGGGAAATGATGAACACTCGCATATGTTTGATAAAGCTAGTTGTTTCCTGTTGCCTAACAATGCCAACAGCAACAAGGGTATTACAAACACCAGAAGCGGTAAGCTGATATATAGCGCTTGTGCTTGCAAGAGTGGTAACCCGTGGACAGGGCTACGTAGAACCTAAATACTACGTATCATAGGAGTTCATATTTAATGTTTATAAAATTAGGCAGGCAGCAATGCAAACACAATTGACGTTTCCCAACATGATGCCTGCGTAGGGTCTTCTCCCAAGGCAGTTTCGAGACCTGGGGTGGATCTGAGGTAGAATACTTGATTGCTATACAGAATGCTGAGGTCCGATTCCTGCTGATACCCTGATATTTATTCTTTGCAATCATCAGGTCAGCCGTGCCGATGCCTGTTTTCCCTTGACGCTTTCGCGTTTAAATTACCAACGTGTGCTTTCGCCGTACATATAAAGTGTCAGTCACCTGTGGCGCATACCCGCGTACCGCGGCCCATGCTTTACGGGTATGTGTCACACGTGTCTGGAAAATGGGGTTTGATGAACTCGACGAGATTTTCATGGCATTCATGTCACGACTAGCCAGACACGTTCGTCAAAATCTCTTACACTCCCATAATAATTTTGGTCTACCCCAAGTAAAGGAGGCGATCACGAGAGCACCCTGACATAGGCGGCCAGTTGGACATAGATAGATAGATAGATAGATAGATAGATAGATAGATAGATAGATAGATAGATAGATAGATAGATAGATAGATAGATAGATAGATAGACAGACAGACAGACAGACAGACAGACAGACAGACAGACAGACAGACAGACAGACAGATAGATAGATAGATAGATAGATAGATAGATAGATAGATAGATAGATAGATAGATAGATAGATAGATAGATAGATAGATAGATAGATAGATAGATAGATAGATAGATAGATAGATAGATAGATAGATAGATAGATAGATAGATAGACAGAAACGCTCAATGTTCCTGCAGTTGGCTAAGAAATGCTTCACATTTAAAAAGGCGCTAGCGGATGATCTGTAACAAAATGCGGTCATGAAGAAGCCCTCAGGTTACTGTGACAAAAGACATCATGCACATAGCAGACACTCTTATGAGCATCACAGTCAAAGATTGGAGTGGACCCTGATGAGGAGAGATTGCAAGCTGACCATGAAAATGCCATTTTCTCAGGACGCTATCTCTTTGCATACAGAGGCATGTGCTCACTCTCGTTGGACCTGCCGGCGCCAGCTATTTGACGTGGAAGCAGACAGCACGGTATTGGACAACTGCTGACCTAAATTAAGAACGGTGCTTGGATGAGAGCACTTCATGCCACGGGGTGCTGCCAAGCGTGTGTGCCACGCACCATAGTGTGCTAACAATACGCAGTGAGCGACACTCACGCACCTAAATCACAGCGGGAGAGAGCGATCGCGTTTGATCACGCGCGCTCGAGGTCATGACGCGTACTGACATGACTTCTTTTGCCATGCCACACCTTCCTGTGTCGCTTCCAGCGCGCTCGTTCTAACAGGAAAGAGAAACAAGATTTAAAGCGTGCGCCAGACTCCTGTTGCTCTGCTCGTTCATCGCGGGCTCGAAAAATTTTCGCTGTAGTCGATTCGTGAGGCTTTAAATTAGATACTGAAGTTATTCGATGATGACTTGGAAACCTTTCGATGATTACATTGAAGGCCTTTAAATGTCTTCAATGACGTGTACCTTAAAAATAGTACTTAAAATAGCGACGATCCCCATACCAATCGTTCGAATGTAGCCGTGGCGCTGATTTTAACCTATATTCCTTGTGAATGACCTCAGAAACGTCCTTTATATTACTGATTAGTGCGTGGCGAAGTTGCTTGCTTTGCTAAGGTCAATATTACTTCGTCTGCATTGCAATGCCCAGTGATGACTTCCACGTGGAAGGACTTGGTCGTCGACGATGGCTCCTCGTTCTGTTTTACGCGTTTGCTGACCCAAAAAAACATTAACCTACCCGACAAAATGTTACAACCTATGAGGCTCACGCTGGTCTGTTACAATTAGCAGTATATATTATTTCTGTTACTATTTCATCAGTGATATGCGCCAGATAATTTTCTGCCTGAAATTTGACGCCGCGCTGTTGAACTCACGTCATCTCTTTCTTTGAAAATTCTAAGTGGCAGGATCAAGAAATGATTTCCCTAATTATAGACAAAAAGAATGTGTTGACTAAAGCTCCTGTGGAGGTGCATTATAATTAAAGTGCAGGTTGCGGACTTTGCTGAATTATTTCACTGTATTGAATTCAAGGTCAACATAGTCGAAGTTTCTTTATCGTCATGCTTAGACCCGGCCTGCTATTTATGGTCCGCGAACCACCCCCAGCGGAAGATACGGCTTCTTTAATATTCACGATATATGCTTCTTTAACATTCACGAATATGGGCAGCGTGATATTTCTGGATTCCTGTAACGCTCCCTGTAAAGCCGTCTTCGGGCAACTTCGCTTTGATGTCTTCGCGCGTTCAAGTTTGCCGCCATACGAGGCGGCAACTAAATATAGTTGCTCTGGCACTGCTGTTACAAAGCAAATATCAATGGTGCCTTGGTCAGGTGGTGTCGGAACGATGTCTTGAGAAGGTAATGACTACTTTGCGTTTCATACGGCTCTAGACAGCCGTGTCGGCTAACATGTGTCCACATAATGCATCCACAAAACTTAAGACAGATGCGTAAAATAGGCGGAAATGTTCAGCTGACCAACGCGATTATACACATATGCAATATTTGAGATATATGTGGAATCCCGTTTTCAAGCCCCGGATAATAAAAGAAAGGTTGTATATAACAACAGGCGCAAGCACGTATGTGCACTTTCTGAACAATAATCAAGCTTGCTGCTGAACTGTATAATGATAGTTTACGAGACTTCAAACAGCTTGATTTCATTTTCAAAACAGGAAAAAATAAATCCGGTTCCACGACTGCGAAATCGTTCCAAGACTACCATGCTTGCAAGCAAGCACCATAACCTCGGTTTCCTTGTTTCTTCTTCCTTGCATATTTCTTTATCTACTTACGTATTGCCCTCTTTTGTTTTTGTCGTCGTAACCATCACATTACTCCTCCTGACCATCACTTCTCTTTCACACCCTTGCTATACAATACTGTACATGGCTATGCTATTATTTATCCTCTGACTTCTTTTTCGTCTTCGAACCCTTACACCACACCACCTCACCCTCACTTCCATTTACCATCACCTTGCTGCGCTGTATTCAACAAGGCTGTGCCTATATTTACCATTTTCTTTCCTCCTTTACTCACTCCTCAACCTCACTTTCCTCTCCCGCGTCCTTGCTGTACTTTACTATGGGCGGCTATGCTACGCTCGGAGGTGCTTGACGAGGACCGACAGCTTGTGGCACACAAACTATATTATATCAGGCTATGTCATGCATTGCCCTCTTGTTTCTCCTTTCTTTCAATCTCACCTTCACAACACTCCTCGTCGTCCTCACTTCCCTTTCCCACCTCTGGCTATACTATACCATGCATCAGTGGAATAGCAAGAAAATTTTTTTATGGGAGGGCGGAGGAGAGCGTCTAGCGAAGATGACTACACTACGCTAGGAGTTGCTTGGCACATACCCGCTTTCCTGTGGCCGAAACCGGCCGGCTTTCGCGTGGTCGCTCACGGCAGTAGCTCAAGCTTTAACAGCTCCGCTACTGTGAACTTCATTAGTGCACATGTAAAAAAAACCACAGGGTGCCGGAAAACACCTTTGCAAAAGGGTTTCTTCTGCACCCTTCCCATTATTAACACCCTGTCATGTGATTGCCAAGAAGGATGTACAAGGGTGTGAGTGCCCGTGCCACGGATGGTACTCTCTAAAAGTCCTGTAGGTGGGGCAGTCCATATCCGCACGCACTAAATGCGTGTGGCTTGAAGAAATCGAAAACCGTGCAAGTGACACAATAATTCTAAAGGAAAGTGCGAAAATACGCATATTGCATTTTATACCATCCCATAGTCTAATGCAAACCAATTTGCGAAGTATTTAGTAATTAAAAGTAGGCCACAGCAACTGACCCAGCCGTGGCACTCGCCAAAAATCAATTTCTATTAAAATCTCAGAAAACTACGCAGAAATACACATTACTTCTACAGTATTTTCTCGAAATATTTTGAGCGGCAAACAATGTTTTGCACACGTAACCACCATTTGAAATTCACGAAATGGTGGCAATACAGGTACAAGAAAAATCTATAAATCTACCTTATCGCGCATTTTTTTAACACTCGCTGTTTTGCGTCTTTCGATTATCGTGATTCCATTATGGGACAGTTCCGTAGGGTAGCTTTAAATTTTTCTTTCTTTGGAGCGTAGGCAAAGATGAGTAAGTTGCAGTGTTTTGGGGAATTTTTATGCAACAGACGATTATTGATAATATGCATCAATTACTTCTTTTAAACTCTGCATAAAAATTAATATGTCCAAATATTTTTTGTTTTGCCTGTGTGTGGCCATACGCCCTGAAATACAATCCTAACTTGGCGAAAACGCCAGTTTGGCCTACGTTAAGACGCCTGTAGCGCCCTAAAGTGGTCCAGAATGCGACTTACGTTAACCAGGCGTCACACAATAAGAATTGCATTACGAGGGGGATCGTTGAACGCTTCCAACCCATTACAAAGAGCTCAGCGATAATTATTCGTCGTCATCAGCCACCGAATAAATTAATGGAGTAGTGGGTACCTTGCAAGCGTACTTGTATTAGTAGGCCCAAGATAGATTGCAACGGGATTTTAGAAATAGCCCTCTCCCAGCTTTCGCTGTGACTGTGCTGCGCGTTCCGCGCAGGCCTCGCGGTATTTTTACCACGGGCTCCTCGCCTGTCAAGTTTTGCCGTTACTACTAGTACGTAATGTGTTGCACCCAAATGCATTAGCGGCGACCTTACGCTGCCAGAATGAGATGTTCGCCTGAAAGCAACAATGTTAATTCTTTGCAAAAACAAGCTCATCAACCGTAGATGGCAACGCTACCATACACATAAGCCACTAAGCAACATGACATGTTCATGACAGCGTTGTGCGTCTTTCTAGCTGCACCCTGTCACTTCTACGTAGTCATTTTCACGTTAGTTTATCATAATTATGCTTATATAACGATAAGCTCTGCTGAATTTCCACCAGAGAAACGGTAAAGAGCGACCAGCATTTTTAAAACCAGACCCACGTTTTCGGCGACAAGGAATTGTAGAAGTCGCTTCGAGAGATGATCGCGCACTATAAGCAGCCAAAGAATGGCGGCTGAACAACACAAGACTTGCGTGACAGCAGCACAAAACCGCGTAATGGAACGCGATTTCTTGATTTTGTTTTCACATAACGTGTGCGGCAACCTCTCCGTATAAGTTTCATAACAGCACATAAGGCATACTAGCACAACAACCTCCCTGCCTTCTCTCTTGTTTTTCTCCTTAGCATATCTTCGTATCGGGCTTCTACTCTTGCATACCATCCCTGCCGTGCTAACTTGCCGCTCTGGTACTCTTTGCTGCATAGAAGTCGTCATGCACTAATGGAAGTCAATTACGCGATTTGACAACATTCTTGGACTCGCCGCAGTGCGGTATGTGCTGCGAAGACAGTCTCGTCAAAAGACGCTTGCTTGCGATCTTGTTCAGACAAACCTTGGGGTCCGTTGGTTAGGGTCCGACGACGCACTACCGTCGACGATTCCATGTCAAACAACAGCCCGAGCGTACCTACACGCAAAGTCAGTACGTGTCCATTCAACAATGATAACCGCACCTAATCTTGATAAACACCGTACAAATGCAAGTGCCAAACATACACACTCTGTTAGCAGTGAAGTGCCTGAACCAGTCTAAACGTCACTGACTGAACTGATTGGGTTTCGAACTGAGTTGCGGCACCGCCATCTTCCGTTCGCGTTTGCTGCACGAGTTCTCCCTCTCTACCTTCTCCGGGATTGCGCGCCCGGCGCGCAATCTCGGAGGCCATGTCTTTTCCACTTTCTCTAACGCGATAGCGTTAAAGAGTTAGTTTCGCAGAAATTCAGGTGTAGGCGGCAGGTTTGTTTGAGAGCGAGAAAGCAGCGTTGGCCGTGAGCGTAAATTCGAGGTAGATGCAAGAAAAGGTCGCCGGAGGGTGTTTGCTGTATGTTTTCTTCAGCGAGAAGCGAAGGCAGGCTAGCGATTGGAAAGGCAATAGCGTGTGTGTGTGTGTGTGCGTTTGTGTATGTGTGTGTGTGTGTGTGTGTGTGTGTGTGTGGTGTGTGTGTGTGTGTGTCTGTGTGTGCGTGTGCGTGTGTGTGTGTGTGTGTGTGTTTGTATGTGTGTGTGTGTGTGTGTAAAACAAGCACGTTGGAAACATGCGCCTTCTGAGAGCGCGGCACTACTTAACCTCTCTTAGTTTTCAATGCAAATATTATTTACGAAAGATTTCCTCAAAGGTATTTGAAAAAAAAAATTAGTCAACGACATTTTTATAGCGAAGAGTTCAACAGAAATGTTCTTGACAAAATATTGAGGCGACTTAATGAGTATTTTGAATCCGTGATAATTAATAAAGTCAACAATTATATCATATTTTGGAAATGGAAATTCAAGCAATTTTCATTATGGATATATTGCGCCTAAACATGGCATTGTGCCTAATGTGCACAGCAGCACGCAAACATGCAATATCGTGTGCTTGGTACTGGTATTTGT
>JALIZH010018425.1:0-100000 GCA_030522465.1 Rhipicephalus appendiculatus | reverse complement strand
CTCGGTGGGGAGATAACGGAAGCCAGAAAACGCAACCTCAAGAACACCAAGAAGCAGCCTC
This sequence comes from Rhipicephalus appendiculatus, assembly GCA_030522465.1. Lineage (NCBI taxonomy): Eukaryota > Metazoa > Arthropoda > Arachnida > Ixodida > Ixodidae > Rhipicephalus > Rhipicephalus appendiculatus. Next base: position 99,939 of record JALIZH010018425.1, on the reverse strand, counting down.
GCAACAGCAAGAAATGCGTGGTAAACGCACACCGAGGAAACGTGGCAACCCGGTTGGCTCCTCGGATGCTGCTCCGGCTCTTCTTGGTGAGCCGCATGCCCCGTTTTCTCCGCGCCCCAGCCAATGCCGGCTGCCCGATTCATTGTTGACAGCTGAGGCGACGTCGCATCGGGGCCGAGGTCGACCGCCGCGACACAGCCAATGTCGCCCCCCAGAATGTCCGTCAGCTGGGCCAGACAAGCCGCCATCATCACAAACGGTACTGACACAAAACCGACCACAGCGGTACAGCCAAAGCCGCCCTCCAGAGTTCTCTCTACAAGAACATCCAGACGGGCTGCAACGCTGGGAAGACCGACCACCGAGGAACAGCCAGTGCAGACCACCAGAGACGATTGCTACCGGTGACGGTGCAGTGTCTATGACGGCGACAGGCGAGACATTGCGGACAGAATGCCATATTTGCAGCGTGGCCGAGTGTAAGGAAGCAAGCGCGGCGTCCAGGCGCTGGCGCGAGCTCGGCTAGGGGAACGAAGAAAAAGACGAGGGAGAATAAGAACAGCCAGCCCAGCGTACGGGCGTTGTGTCTACTTCTCTTCATTACAATATATATATATATATATATATATATATATGTGTTGGTGTGTGCATGGAAGGAACGACGAAACTTTCATGAAAGCGTCTTTACTGAACGTTTTCGGCTGGTGGACCAGCCTTCGTCAGAGTAATGTAACATGGCTTTAAAAGCCCTTTTCAATAACAGGTCAGCGCCATCTGCACTGATTAGGACTACAATGCGCATCACAAGGTATCAAGTGTTTCAAGGACAAAAAAAATCACGTGTTTCAAGAACAAAAAAAGATAAAGAAAAAAAAGAACAAAAAAAGAAAAGAAAAAAATTGGCCGCGTATCTGCGTGCTTCGCTGCAAATGTCGTATAGTCTTGTGCCGGCTGTACTACTATGTTTTGCCTTGCCTCAGACAGCGCCTACTCAACGTTGAATTGGCCGCATCTGGCTGGCATTGATGAAACAGAGGAGGCGCTGTGCGAGATATGGACGCCATTGAAAGACATGAGCTTGTGCTGAACCAAGGGCATTACACCGTGACCAAGGACCAAGAACCTTATCGTCGGCACAGGGATTTTTCGTGCAAAGCGTCGCAGTTCATGCACAGCGTCGAATTTTCAGCGCAGCCTGAAAAACACCAGGGTCTTTAGAATTGCGTACCTATGTATTTTCTAATAAAAGAACGCACATCCTGACACCTACATATGAATGTTGCGCCTCAGGAATGCGTAGTATTTGCTTTTTGATCGAATATGTTCACAAATATGAACGCAAACACCAGTTCAAGATGGCTGGGTGTTCAGAAAGTAGTTAAACTTTTGCCGAGTAGCTGAATCGGGTTACCGACAGACAGACAGACAGACAGACAGACCAAAATTTTTTGCGTTGAAGTATCCCAAGAAAGACTATCGTCTTTAAAAATCGAAAACGCACACACATACTCAAGACACGGCTCAAGACTCCCCTGCATGTACTGTGACGTGGCACCATGCTTATATGTAGTTAAAAGATGTACATGCACAGTGGCGTAATGACATTGCATGACAGCATAAGTACAATCTTTGTGATACATGAGCGTAAAATTGAAGCCATTGTGAATTGATTGAAGAAAATTTCAGACTAAAAAAAAGAAAAAAAAGAGTGAAAAAAAAGTGAAAAAAAAAGGGACAAACCTAGAAAGCGTGATTCAGGCGATACACTGCGCAACCAGTGCATCATCGCTCTTAATCTAGCGTAAGACAGGTCAGTTTTTTTTTACTTTCGTTGATTCCAGAGGAAACAGTGTTAAATTTATGAATGAGATACGATTCGCGAAGTTCATGGTCATGGCTGGTACGGAATCCTGATTCTAGTAACGTCATTTTGAGGTTGATAAATGAGTGACCGGGCATGTTTACATGTTTTGATAATGGAAGGTTCGGTTGGGTTTTAGCATGCGATCTGTGATTGTTAAAACGGATTCTGAATGGGGATTCAGTCTGGCCTATGTATTGCATGTGGCATGTGCCACACTCAAGCAAGCACACTACGTTCGATGAATCACAATTGAAGCTCCCTTCAATTGTGAATTTGAATTTGTTAGATGTGCTGGTGGCAGTTAATGAAGGTGTTACATGAGGACAGACTTTACAGCGTGCTTTGTTGCAGCGGCTGCAACCGGTACGGTTAGCGGCGGCAATTTTAGATGACATAAGGATGTCACCTATGTTTTTTGAGCGTCTAACACGACCCCAGGGGGGCTCAGTAAAGACCGCTTTTAGTCTGTCGCTTTGGGTAAGGACGTTGTAATGTTTACGCAGAATACCTTTAACCTTGGGGATAAACGCTGAATGTGTTAATACCAAATTGGCTGACTGCGGCTCGTTGCTTTTTTTTGCTACCTTTAAACATTTCGTCCGATCGCGTCCTGTGGCTCGGTGTATCGCGTCGTCATCCGGTATATATATATATATATATATATATATATATATATATATATATATATATATATATATATATATATATATATATATATATATATATATATATAGGAAAGGAGTGTGAACTTAAGGGCTCGTTTGCTTTGTTAAACACATTATTAATGAGAACTAACAGACAATGATGTCAAGGAAAGTATAGGGGACGTTATTAGAAGTAATTGTAATGCAAATGTGAAGCAAGAGAAGTGGACGAAAAGATAACTTGGATCCTGCCGGTGACAAGTTATCTTTTCGTCCACTTCTCTTTCTTCACATTTGCATTACAATTACTTCTAATAACGTCCCCTATACTTTCCTTGGCATCATTGTCTGTTAGTTTTCATATATATATATATATATATATATATATATATATATATATATATATATATATGTGTGTGTGTGTGTGTGTGTGTGTGTGTGTGTGTGTGTGTGTGTGTGTGTGTGTGTGTGTGTGTGTGAGTATCCGCGTCACCTATGCCCTTAAACGCGCCTGAAAGCGCCCTTTGTGCCAAAAAAATCTTCACGATGTAGGTACCTTTTTTTAAAGAATGTACCTTTTCAAAATGATGAAATGAGGATGTAAAGGGTGTAATACAGGTAGTAAATACTTACGAGCACCCTTTTCACACCCTTTTTGGTATAAGAATATTTACTGTGTGCACAGTGGCGCCCCTCGCCAATTGCTCACAGATCACGGCCGCGCGTTCTTGGCCCAAGAAATTGACAACCTATTGCGCTCTTCTTCAATCCCGCACAATGTTGGAAACTTCTTGCCGTCTTCTTGCAAATGGCTGACCGAGCGCCTACATGTCACCCGCCCGAACTTGCTATCAGTGTATGTCTCACCTGATCACCGCGAATGGGACATGGCACTACCTAAAATGACCTTCGTCTGCAACTCCTCGCGTCACGAAACCGCCTTTTCGAAACACCTCATATGACATATGTGCTAAATATCCAATATTCTTGTATGAACACATATGAATGGAAAGTGTTGCATGTATCAGGAACCAAAATGAAGAAAGATCGAGAGAGAGAGAGAGAGAAAAGACGTAAAAAAATACGAAAATAAGGCATAGAAAAGCAAAGGAGGAGAAAAAAATGGAAGACAAGTAAAAAAACAATAAAACAAAAGAGAAGCGTAATTTTTTTCACTCTCTTTGTAATAAGCATCAAACCATCGAATGTCCTCATTGAGAGCTAAAATAAAATCACACGACTTCCACCTTTAATGAAGCATTTTCTTTGTGGTAGATAGTGATGAGGCTGTCCCCAGTATGTCCCATCGAGTAAATTGGGAAGCACGACAGAACCTCTATTAGTGCAGTTTCTTTCGTTCCTCACATGTGTTACTTGCCACCTATTCTGATCGAATATCTTTGTATGAACGTGTATATCGGTATGCCAATAACATATAAAAAGTTATTTCAACGCTGCACCGTACGTCTAGGGCTGTGGTAATCTGGTTATTCGTTTTGCGCATCTTAGAGCTACACACTCATCCGCCCTTTAGCGATATGTAAGGTGTGTTTCAATACTTAAGTGAACTCGTTTTTTTTTTTTCGTATCTTCAGATGGCTCTCGAGCTACACTCAATTTCATAAAGAAAAAAATGTCTTGTGCTACATCTTTCCTTCGGCTGTAACAAGTGTGTTATTCACCGTCTGTGTCTAAAGGAGACCTTTCGTATAGACCGATCAGAATACCAGCGCATACATGCCGTCCAGTAGAAGAAGCAATACGTAAAGTCCATAGTATTTCATCAGAAGTTAATTATGTCAGACTTCATGACGGCCAAATAACCTCAATGAAGACAATTATTCTGACGTCGCTTTAACTCGTTTCAAAATTGTCTCGAGCCGTAATTCCAACGACACTAACTATTTGCCATGGAAAGAAGCTTATTTTTAAAGTTTAATATTCGCCCACTGAAAAGAAATTCACTTTCCAGCTAAACTCTTACGTATCTTTGTGAGTGCACAGAAATCTAGTTAGCAGAGTACGCCCGCCTTTACCAAAGACCCTATCGCAACAGTGCACTGAACTTAAGCACGCCACATGTTGAAAGGGAAGTAAATAAATCATACTGTGACTATAGCGCAAACACACGAGGACACACAAGAAAGGAACACACGGACCAGCGCAGTGCACTGCGCTGGTGCGTGTGTTCTTTTCTTGTGTGTCCTCGTGTGTTTGCGCTAAAGTTACAGTATGCAGCAAAACCAACTAGCCCGCTTATCCGTATTACTGAAGTAAATAAATGACTGATCTATCTGAAATGGGTTGATGGCAAGGCATCTCTGACGCTTCCTCAGCAACTGCCTTCATCCTAGCAACTTCTTTGTGACTGGTACATGCTATATTGCTCTTATGTTTTGTGTTGTAATTTGCGATTGTTTTTCAGGGTTACCTGTTGCTTTATTTCTGTTTCGGATTGTTGAGATTCTGTAACCTTTGAATGATGTATATCTTCTTTCCTGTTCACATCAAGTACGGCAGCCCCCCCCCCCCCCCCCCCCGCCCCGACAATTTCTAACTTTTGGGCTCCATGTGTATTACCAATCTGGTACAAATTTTTCTCTAAACTATTACCGTTGATGTTTAATAAACTTGAAAGATATAAAGACGTGGCTGCAGAAAGTTTGAGACATGTTCATGTCTGCATGAACATGTCTCACGTTTTTAATACCCCATGCAGACCTTCCTGCAAAGAAGCTGCCGGGGTGAGGTGATTGATATGAAGGCATATGGCGTTTGCACTGCTGGCTCCTGCCTTGTACAGCAACATTCTATAAAAAATCGGCAGATCCCCTCCCTTGTGGGAATCGGTTTCACGCGAAGCAGTCCGCGAGTAGATGTCTCTGCAGGATTTTTTGGCCTTGAGCCAAAGGTTACGACGCGCATCGACGTGTTTTTTAAGTGTAGTATTATGTACATTGTGGACTTACCAAGAACGTCAACTGCACAGGCACTTAAAGGGTAACTTATGGTCTGACGTAACGTCAGCACTGACGTTAGAGAACAGACGTTAGTGTTATCGAAACAAAGTGACATTTACCCTGCGATGACGTGAATATCAGTCCTAACTTTCATTCACGTTTCCTCAGGGGTCAATCAAGGTTTGAACATAGCTTTCTCAACCATAGGAATAAGAATATAATGTTCATTAGACTGCTGTGAAAGTGGTGCCAACACTGGAACCACAACTTGCGTTAACCCGACGTGACGCCCTAATCATAGGAGTACATATGTAATGTTTATTTATTTATCATCAAATTAGAAAGCAAGAAATGTAGCCACAGATGACCCTGCGCTGATAGCATAAGGTCTTTTGCCAAAGCAGTTTCAACACCTAGCGTGGCTCTGTCGTAGACTAACTGAATGCCACGCGGAACGCTTGGGCTCGATTTCAGGTGGTATCCCGATATTTATTGTTTAAATTCGTCGGGCCAACGTTGCCCATGTCGGTTTTCTTGTAATGCTCTCGCATTTAAATTTCCAATGTCTGTTCTCGCCATTTCCGGTGACCGGCGGCACATACACGCGTACCGCCGCTCTCGGTATCCGGGTATATGCTGGAAGAAATGGTATGGCGACGTAAGCAACCGGATTTTCGTGTTATTTATGTCATTACCAGACAGTCATATTCGTAGAACCCCCTTACCCTCCCATGCCAATTTTGGCCTACACCAGATAAGGAGGCGACAACGAGAGCACCCAGACATAGACGGCTAGATAGATAGATAGATAGATAGATAGATAGATAGATAGATAGATAGATAGATAGATAGATAGATAGATAGATAGATAGATAGATAGATAGATAGATAGATAGATAGATAGATAGATAGATAGATAGATAGATAGATAGATAGATAGATAGATAGATAGATAGATAGATAGATAGATAGATAGATAGATAGATAGATAGATAGATAGATAGAAACACTCAAATTGCCTTTGGTTCGCCATAAAATGGTGCGCGTTTAAAAATATGCCAAGCCTTCGTGAAACACCGCACAGTCGCAGCAAATGATTGAAGAGCGGCTTTTCTGGAGCCCGTTGTGAATTCTCTTGGGGCGGCTGCTACAGGTACACTTTCGAGCTACCCACTACGTCATAAATCATCGTAATTCTAGCAAAGTAGGCAAGCCCTGGCCATGCCATTATTTGTCAATCTTCGGAGAAGTGAGGTACCCACAACACATTTGTAAGGCATTATGCGGCCTTTGTGGAAGCTGTGGCTGGTAACGATGAAAAATTATCGCTGAGCCCTTGTATTATGCTGGGAGCATTAAACTACGCAACTCGCATTTCGTGACGCCTGTTGGTTATTTTACTTTTCTACTACGCGACATTACATGCGTTAAAGTGATTTCTTGCCCGACGTGACGCTAACGTAGGGTCATTTTACGAGCAAGGTTCAAACACCGACGCAGCTTTACGGTACAATACTTCACGGCCGCACAGAGGACCCGGGTTCTATTTCGCTCGATCCTGGGTAAAATAGGCTGAAAAAAAAAAGAAGATGGCTTTTTTTTTTTCGAGTCATGTTCGGCGCATGCACGAGGGACCGTCGGACACATTTTAACTTACCTTTAGCCTCAAGCCTCAGGGTCACTACTTTAGTGATGGCAGCATTCAGAGCAATATTTGAAAGTCGTGGTCATATGATATCGCTTTAATTATTCGCAATTAATTATGCTATTCAATAACATCCTTCTTCAATAATATTTACTTTAAGAGAATATTAGCGAAAAAGTGAACAGAACGAATAACGCCTGTATAATGGGTTTTTATCAGGAATGTTGGTACCGTTTCTTCATGGTCCATTGGACAAACGAACACGAGGGGGTTTTCGTGCGCCATATCTTCATAACGATTTTATTTACATGGCACAAATATGAATAATAAGTCAGATTCACTTCTCAAAACTGTTGCTGCACCAACATTTCCTGCTCAACAATTTTGCATCACTTCAATACTCCTCTTGTCAGAGAACTTATGTCTTGCTTGCATTAGCAACAAGTGTCACATTTGGCATCTCCGTTTAAGCTGACCTTTCAGTATAGAAACAGCAAAATGCCGGGTACATGTGCCTCACAACAGAACATGCCCTATGTACAAGTAATACTTTACACCAAAGTTTCTGATGGCATAAAAAACACAATGACGACAATAAATCGGGCTTAGCTTTTTCCGACTTTAAAATCTTCAAAAGAAGGTATGTTTGCGACAACTTTCTTCGTGCAGTGTTTAAACTTCGTCAAGTACATGTTTTTTAGCGCAATCTATGTAGTTTTCGTTTCACGAAGGTATAGTCAGCTTGCAATACTTAGATAGCAAGTGGATATTTAATGATTTATTTGCCAGTTTTATGCGTGATACACATGCAAATTCAAACTCTTGGGCAGTATAGTAGGTGAACAGAAATCAACCTCGCAAAATATGTCAGCTTTCGTCAAATCAATGGGCGAAAATGCGTATTGAAATTGAGTGTGTCATATATATGAAGGACAAGTAAATCAAGAAGCGCTGTTGCTATCACGAACTCTTTGGCGTTCATGCACCTCGGGCCCGTCTTTTCACTAATTTTTTTTTCACTAAATACCTTCCGGTGACTTTTACTGCAACATTGCTACAGCATTGCTGGACGGACGAGGTGATAGAGAGATCTGGCGTGTTGGCGCTGCAGCACTGTTGTCTTCTTTCTTGTAGAAAAAGGCTTGATCAAAACACTGGCTCCAAGTGCTTCATCAGAAACCCTCAATAATAAGTCTGACAGACAGTGATAAGGAAGGCAGTCGTTATCATGGGGATAGTGTTGCTTTCTTTGCCGCCTGTCAGTAAGGAGTAGATAAAGTTAGTGAAAATAGTTTGTGGACTATTTCACAATGCGAGAGTATATAATAAACGCCGAGCATTTTTAGCGGACACATGACACTGTGACAATATCCATATATCACGCACATTTCTATCTATCTATCTATCTATCTATCTATCTATCTATCTATCTATCTATCTATCTATCTATCTATCTATCTATCTATCTATCTATCTATCTGTCTGTCTGTCGATCTATCTATCTATCTATCTATCTATCTATCTATCTATCTATCTATCTATCTGTCTGTCTGTCTGTCTGTCTGTCTGTCTGTCTGTCTGTCTATCTATCTATCTATCTATCTATCTATCTATCTATCTATCTATCTATCTGTCTGTCTGTCTGTCTGTCTGTCTATCTATCTATCTATCTATCTATCTATCTATCTATCTATCTATCTATCTATCTATCTATCTATCTATCTATCTATTGCTACACGCACTCTTTTCTTTCTGTTTTCATGTTACCATTTTATTGCAACGTAGCTGCTGCTTTGCGCAGAGCGCGCCCGAATGACTGCAAAGTATCTAGATGATCTTAGAACCTTCCGATGCGATTACGTGCTCGACGCGATCATTAGAGTTAGTTCTAGAACTTACGCGACCGATAGCGGTAACGCAGGAATCTTCGGTGATACATGTATAAAAGCCGATATGCTTGACAGCTTGTCCGTTTTATTTTGATAGCAGTTATATGGACACTCTCGGCTGATTTTTGCCGTGTTATATATATATATATATATATATATATATATATATATATATATATATATATATATATATATATATATATATATATATATATATATATATATACGTAGATTATGAAGAGTCTGGCTTCGGTTGCCGTAGAACAAAATAGGAAAAATATATATATACGCTTCTAAAAAACTGTTTATTGGTGACGTTTCGATCGGAGACCGATCTTCATCAAGACAAAATTTACCAGGCGCCGATGCGCTTTTTATATCGTCGCCGTGCCGAGAGAAAGAGAGAAAAAAAAGAAAGAAAAAAAAGTGAGAAGAAGCGTACATACTGATAAGTGGTCACACGACCACGTGCGCGTACTGCTACATGCGCATAGCACCTGTATTTGAAAAAAAAGAAAAAAAAACGTTGCAAAAATAAACGAATGGCCAAAAAAGAGAGAGTGGTCACACGGACCATGTGCGCGTATTTCTACATACTTAGACATAAACACGTGTTTTCTAAAAAAAAAAGAAAAAAAAAAGAAAAACAGAAAACACGAAGTGGACATGTTAAGTACATTCCTGTGGTGCCCCCGGCACATACCAAGATATACGAAGAAGCATGTTTCAAGAAAAAAGTGAACAAACCAAAAATATGTAGATATACATCGATGGTCCAGGTGGGCACGTTAAGCACATTCCAGTGGTAAATTGTGAAGGTTCACTACGCAGGCTCATCTCTTCCCGGAGCTTGAACACAACAACACAGTACATTCCTTTCGTCCATTGTCACGTCCCACCTATTCTCCCCTGCCCCTCCTTAGCTGCTCCTGAAGCCTAGTGAGGGGGGTCTACGTTCCTACGATCTCCGGTCTGTGGCTCAAGAATAATTGAGAAGAAAATGGAGAGTGTTTTTCACATTTTTGACGGGGGGGTTCGAATATGTCATTCACTCGGTTGTCTGAGGAGGGATTTCATTGTAGAGGGGAATTATTCGAAAGTTGCCCACCCTTCTCGGAATGCGCGTGCAGCTCTTGCATGCCCGACAACGTGTTCCGAGTGATATGCGAAAAAAATACTAATAAAAAAAAAGGAAAGAAGTTTGGTTAGGATCATTATTATCCTGAATCTTCCAGAGCGCGGATTGAAGGACAGTGTACCCGGAGTGATATTTAGACCAGCCTTTAATGTATCAAATTTATAAATCATGTATGATTCGCGCTGCTCACGCCCCCTTGTACTGGAGAAACCGCTTTGTAAGAGTGTGACCTTGATGGAATCAAACGGGTGGTTTTCGGAGTTTATATGCCGAGACAGAGGCAGATCCGGAAGCGAATGAACATGTGAACGATGGTTATTGAAGCGGGTGCGGAAGGCCGTGTCAGTCTGACCTATGTATTGAATACTGCATATTCCGCACTCGAGAAGGTATACTACATTAGAGCTGTCGCAGTTAAGGTTTGAGTGAATGGAGTATTTGAAATTGGAATGTGTGCTTTGAGCAACGTTGGTTACCTGTATGTGTTTGCACACCTTGCAGCGGGCCTTGCCGCATGGCTGACATCCAGTTATAGGTGTCTTATCGGTTTTTGAACGAACAAGATAATCTTTAAGGTTTTTGGGGGCGTCTATATACAACTCGCGGAGGGGAAGGGAAAATTTTTGATAGCCGTTCACTCTGTTGTAAGATGTTAAAGTGTTTCTTTAGAATTTTGTTTACGTTGGGGGGGGGGGGGGGTTGCTCCCAAATGTTAGAACTAAGTTTTTCCGTCCCTCTTGTTTTAATTCTTTCTGCTGGTAAAGTAGCTGCTGGCGATCTAGGTTTGCCGCTTTATGTATGGCGTCGTTGACTATAGAAGGAGGATAATGTTGCTTTGCAAGTATGTTGCGCAAGTTCTCTGCGTTGGCCTCAAAGTCTTCGGGGCGGGAGCAAATTCTTTTGAATCGGTGGGCCTGCGAGTACGGGATGGACGTCTTGCAGTGACGAGGGTGACAGCTATCGAAATGAAGGTATTGCTGCCTGTCTGTAGGCTTTTTGTAAACGTTAGTAGTTAATGATCCGTCTTTTACCTTTACGTGGACGTCTAGGAAAATTTATTTCAGTTGTTGAGTATGAATAGGTGAATGTTATGTCTGGATGAACTTTGTTGAAAGATTCTATAAAATTAATTAAGCTCTCTTGCGTATCCGTCCAAATAATAAAAATATCATCTAAGAAGCGTCTGTAAAGAAGTGGCTTAATTTTCTGGGTTGATAGGAAACTTAGTTTCAAGATCATTCATCAAAGATGTTTGCGTAGTTAGGTGCCATACGAGTCCCCATAGCAGTGCCATTAATTTGTAAATAGTATTGGTTATGAAACTCGAAGCTGTTGAGTTGAAGTACCAGCTTAGCAAGGGTTTCAATGACTGTTGGGTTTGGTGAGTCATCCAATTTATGCGCACTATAAGACTCTACTAATGTTTTGATGCCGTCACTATGCGGAATATTGGTGTAAAGGGAAGTTACATCAAGAGTTACAAGGAAGGCACCATCAGGGATTTTTACATCTTCGATCGTCCTAATGAAGTGGTTGGTATCACGTAGGTAGGAGGGATGTGTAGGCGGTATGTTCTTAATTAAGGAGTCTATGTAACTTGATATTGGTTCGGTGAGGGTACCTCTTCCTGAAATTATTGGTCGGCCGGGGTTTCCTTTTTTGTGTATTTTCGGAAGCATATAAAACCGTCCTGGTGTGGCACGTGCTACAGTAAGCGCCCTAGAAAGTTTGGGATCTAACTCTCCGAGCTCTACCAGATCATGGAGTGCGGTGGTTATTATTGCTTGATGTTCTAGTGTTGGATCTTTATCAAGTGGTTTGTAGAAAGAGGTGTTAGTTAATTGGCGGGTGCCCTCTTGGATATAGTCGGATTTATTTAATATTACAATCCCTCCCCCTTTATCCGCTGGTTTTATGACGATATCTGTTCGATCACTGAGTGTCTTAAGTGCCTTCATACTCCTTTCTTGAGAGGTTTTTGGCTACTGCAGGTCTGTGTGTGTTATATTCCCGCAGTATGTCTTTTTGGACGGCTTCGATGTAGGTATCTAGATGCCTCTCCCGCTGAGAGCTTGGTGTCCACTGTTGCCTTGAACTAGAAGGTATTATGGTAGTGGTTTCCCTCTGGGGTTTGTCGAAAAAGTATTCCTCTAGGCGAAGATTCCGTGCGAAGTTATCGAGGTCTTGTAATAAGGAGAACTGATTGTATCGGCCAGTAGTGGGGCAAAATGTGAGTCCGCGGGAGATTACTGCTCGTTCATGGCTACTAAGTTGAACGTCGGAGAGGTTAATTATGTTTTCTTCTATGTTGTTTTGTGTGTTAGTAGTGCCTCTCGGCTGGTCGTTAAAGGTTTTATGCGTGCTTCCAAGTTGTGGCACAACCACTGGTTGAGGGCCCTCTGGATTGCCGATGTAGAGCTCGCAGAAGTACGGAAGTTTATCCCTTGCCATTTTTTTCTCCTTAATTTTCAGGATTTCCTCTGTCCTCTTTTTCTCAAAACGTTCTAGTTCAGCAACTTCTATAGTGGATAGGGAAGTATTAGATCTAGCTTGACATTCCGCCGCCCTCAGAGACGCGAGCACCCTTTCACAGCGCGCCACAACGAGTTCGGTTAGTTTTAGTGAAGCAGATTTCAGAATTAGATTACATTGTTGGGTTTCCTCTTCGTCAAAGTCATGCATTGACGACTTAAATGATAGTCGAATGCCCTGAGGGGCGATACCATATCGTAAATAAATTTTGAGGCTTCGCACATGCAGGTCATGGCGTAGACGTTTATCGACAATTTTTCTTAACCTAAGGAAATGGGGTGTCTGGGGTATAGCGCGCGCGTCGTCTGTGGGGGAGGTGGTCAATGGGTTAGAGCGATCGGATTGTCACAGCCTAGTAGAGCCACAGTATTTCCGGAGATCGTACCTTTTTGAGGAGGGGGGCAGAGTCGTGTTCCCTGTGTGCTGGAGGGGGAGTCCGATGGCTCGCAGTCCTTTGTGGTCGGTGGCGGGCCTGCTGAAGTGGAGGTGCCGTGCTCGGGTTGAGTTGGCCGCCGTCTAGTGGAGGGTGGCGAAGACCATGATCTCGAATGCCTTGGTTCTCTGCCTCGGGGCCGTTGAGATGGTTTCCTTTCCCCGGCCGTTGGTGCGGCCGTCTCTGCACTCCGAGATGTTGGTGCTGAAGCGGTCGAATTCGACGACGAGGTCGCCGTGGTCTCGGTGCGCACAGGATGGGGTTTTGTTGCCTGTTTCTTCGATGAATGAACAGGTGTGAACAATCCGATCGCTCTAACCCATTGACCACCTCCCCCACAGACGACGCGCGCGCTATACCCCAGACACCCCATTTCCTTAGGTTAAGAAAAAATTGTCGATAAACGTCTACGCCATGACCTGCATGTGCGAAGCCTCAAAATTTATTTACGATATGGTATCGCCCCTCAGGGCATTCGACTATCATTTAAGTCGTCAATGCATGACTTTGACGAAGAGGAAACCCAACAATGTAATCTAATTCTGAAATCTGCTTCACTAAAACTAACCGAACTCGTTGTGGCGCGCTGTGAAAGGGTGCTCGCGTCTCTGAGGGCGGCGGAATGTCAAGCTAGATCTAATACTTCCCTATCCACTATAGAAGTTGCTGAACTAGAACGTTTTGAGAAAAAGAGGACAGAGGAAATCCTGAAAATTAAGGAGAAAAAAAATGGCAAGGGATAAACTTCCGTACTTCTGCGAGCTCTACATCGGCAATCCAGAGGGCCCTCAACCAGTGGTTGTGCCACAACTTGGAAGCACGCATAAAACCTTTAACGACCAGCCGAGAGGCACTACTAACACACAAAACAACATCGAAGAAAACATAATTAACCTCTCCGACGTTCAACTTAGTAGCCATGAACGAGCAGTAATCTCCCGCGGACTCACATTTTGCCCCCACTACTGGCCGATACAATCAGTTCTCCTTATTACAAGACCTCGATAACTTCGCACGGAATCTTCGCCTAGAGGAATACTTTTTCGACAAACCCCAGAGGGAAACCACTACCATAATACCTTCTAGTTCAAGGCAACAGTGGACACCAAGCTCTCAGCGGGAGAGGCATCTAGATACCTACATCGAAGCCGTCCAAAAAGACATACTGCGGGAATATAACACACACAGACCTGCAGTAGCCAAAAACCTCTCAAGAAAGGAGTATGAAGCACTTAAGACACTCAGTGATCGAACAGATATCGTCATAAAACCAGCGGATAAAGGGGGAGGGATTGTAATATTAAATAAATCCGACTATATCCAAGAGGGCACCCGCCAATTAACTAACACCTCTTTCTACAAACCACTTGATAAAGATCCAACACTAGAACATCAAGCAATAATAACCACCGCACTCCATGATCTGGTAGAGCTCGGAGAGTTAGATCCCAAACTTTCTAGGGCGCTTACTGTAGCACGTGCCACACCAGGACGGTTTTATATGCTTCCGAAAATACACAAAAAAGGAAACCCCGGCCGACCAATAATTTCAGGAAGAGGTACCCTCACCGAACCAATATCAAGTTACATAGACTCCTTAATTAAGAACATACCGCCTACACATCCCTCCTACCTACGTGATACCAACCACTTCATTAGGACGATCGAAGATGTAAAAATCCCTGATGGTGCCTTCCTTGTAACTCTTGATGTAACTTCCCTTTACACCAATATTCCGCATAGTGACGGCATCAAAACATTAGTAGAGTCTTATAGTGCGCATAAATTGGATGACTCACCAAACCCAACAGTCATTGAAACCCTTGCTAAGCTGGTACTTCAACTCAACAGCTTCGAGTTTCATAACCAATACTATTTACAAATTAATGGCACTGCTATGGGGACTCGTATGGCACCTAACTACGCAAACATCTTTATGAATGATCTTGAAACTAAGTTTCCTATCAACCCAGAAAATTAAGCCACTTCTTTACAGACGCTTCTTAGATGATATTTTTATTATTTGGACGGATACGCAAGAGAGCTTAATTAATTTTATAGAATCTTTCAACAAAGTTCATCCAGACATAACATTCACCTATTCATACTCAACAACTGAAATAAATTTTCTAGACGTCCACGTAAAGGTAAAAGACGGATCATTAACTACTAACGTTTACAAAAAGCCTACAGACAGGCAGCAATACCTTCATTTCGATAGCTGTCACCCACGTCACTGCAAGACGTCCATCCCGTACTCGCAGGCCCACCGATTCAAAAGAATTTGCTCCCGCCCCGAAGACTTTGAGGCCAACGCAGAGAACTTGCGCAACATACTTGCAAAGCAACATTATCCTCCTTCTATAGTCAACGACGCCATACATAAAGCGGCAAACCTAGATCGCCAGCAGCTACTTTACCAGCAGAAAGAATTAAAACAAGAGGGACGGAAAAACTTAGTTCTAACATTTGGGAGCAACCCCCCCCAACGTAAACAAAATTCTAAAGAAACACTTTAACATCTTACAACAGAGTGAACGGCTATCAAAAATTTTCCCTTCCCCTCCGCGAGTTGTATATAGACGCCCCCAAAAACCTTAAAGATTATCTTGTTCGTTCAAAAACCGATAAGACACCTATAACTGGATGTCAGCCATGCGGCAAGGCCCGCTGCAAGGTGTGCAAACACATACAGGTAACCAACGTTGCTCAAAGCACACATTCCAATTTCAAATACTCCATTCACTCAAACCTTAACTGCGACAGCTCTAATGTAGTATACCTTCTCGAGTGCGGAATATGCAGTATTCAATACATAGGTCAGACTGACACGGCCTTCCGCACCCGCTTCAATAACCATCGTTCACATGCTCATTCGCTTCCGGATCTGCCTCTGTCTCGGCATATAAACTCCGAAAACCACCCGTTTGATTCCATCAAGGTCACACTCTTACAAAGCGGTTTCTCCAGTACAAGGGAGCGTGAGCAGCGCGAATCATACATGATTTATAAATTTGATACATTAAAGGCTGGTCTAAATATCACTCCGGGTACACTGTCCTTCAATCCGCGCTCTGGAAGATTCAGGATAATAATGATCCTAACCAAACTTCTTTCCTTTTTTTTTATTAGTATTTTTTCGCATATCACTCGGAACACGTTGTCGGGCATGCAAGATCTGCACGCGCATTCCGAGAAGGGTGGGCAACTTTCGAATAATTCCCCTCTACAATGACATCCCTCCTCAGACAACCGAGTGAGTGACATATTCGAACCCCACGTCAAAAATGTGAAAAACACTCTCCATTTTCTTCTCAATTATTCTTGAGCCACAGACCGGAGATCGTAGGAACGTAGACCCCCCTCACTAGGCTTCAGGAGCAGCTAAGGAGGGGCAGGGGAGAATAGGTGGGACGTGACAATGGACGAAAGGAATGTACTGTGTTGTTGTGTTCAAGCTCCGGGAAGAGATGAGCCTGCGTAGTGAACCTTCACAATGTACCACTGGAATGTACTTAACGTGCCCACCTGGACCATCGATGTATATCGACATATTTTTGGTTTGTTCACTTTTTGCTTGAAACATGCTTCTTCGTATATCTTGGTATGTGCCGGGGGCACCACAGGAATGTACTTAACATGTCCACTTCGTGTTTTCTGTTTTTCTTTTTTTTTTCCTTTTTTTTTTTTAGAAAACACGTGTTTATGTCTAAGTATGTAGAGAAATACGCGCACATGGTCGTGTGACCACTCTCTCTTTTTTTGGCCATTCGTTTATTTTTGCAACTTTTTTTTTCTTTTTTTTTCAAATACAGGTGCTATGCGCATGTAGCAGTACGCGCACGTGGTCGTGTGACCACTTATCAGTATGTACGCTTCTTCTCTCTCTTTTTTTTTCCTCTCTTTCTCTCGGCACGGCGACGATATAAAAGCGCATCGGCGCCTGGTAAATTTTGTCTTGATGAAGATCGGTCTCCGATCGAAACGTCACCAATAAACAGTTTTTTAGAAGCGTATATATATATATATATATATATATATATATATATATATATATATATATATATATATATATATATATATATATATATATATATATATATATATATATATGTATAACATCAAAGGAGCCGGCCCACCTCCGTTGCTCCGAGGCGTATGCGATAAGATCCCCCGCCTGTCCGACTATAGCCGGGGAACGCTCATGGAGAGGAAACGCCCCGCGCGTCTTTAACAAGCGCGGGAAGACGCGAGGGGGTGGGGGGGGTGTCCCTCATGCAGCCACTGCGACCTTTGGTTTTACGAGCGCGGTCGTCGCTGGCGCACGGGTTATCTCGCAATCTCAGCAGGCGACAGCGGGCGACGAACAGCGTCCCTGGAGCGGTCGCATGCTCTTAAGCAAGCCTTTTGTAGAGTTGCATGTGATCGGATCCAAAAGAGTTAGTTACCAGCCTCAGTTCGAATAACATTAGAATTTGTTGCTATCGCATTCACTGCTTCACCCTTGCGGTGAAACTGTGACTTTTAAATCGACGACCGATGCTCTGTGCGTCGATATCAGTGCACAGAGGGCATCTCTTGCTGCAATTTGAGTTTCCGCTTCGCGGCCACAAGTTCGACGAAATAATGAGTTTCACCTAGACGAAGCCGACTACTCCCTTCGTCCTCGACACGACCAAATGACATCTGGTGGAGGTGCTGTTTGTTCTTGGAAGGAGATTATGGCTGCGCACTAAAAAACACAAGGACACAGAAGACATGGACGAGTGCAAACTTGCAATGGCAGCTCTTCAATTCAGTGGTAATTGCTTTAATCGCAAACCGTAGTTCCGAGTCTCTCGTGGCAGAATATAAAACTTGTTTTGTTTAATAGCTAAAATACTTACGCGGAAGCCCAACAGCTTTCTTCGTATTTTCCACGAAAGTGTGACTGTCGTTGCCTTGAGTTTTGCTGAGATACTGTCAGTTATGACCAAATTCTCGCACGTATTTATGTTTTTCTTCCTATGTCCAAAGAATATTATCTTACGATGAAGCCGCCTGATTCACAAAGGACTCAAGCCCCATATTTACAGTTCTTATGCGATCAAGCTGTATTTGACAAACGTACAAGAATCCATTTTTAATTCTCTTCGCTGCGCATAAATAATTTACACTTTCCGCTCGTCACCAGTCTTGGCACCACTCTTGGGTATTGCTGCTGTAGTGGAACTCTGTAGTGGGTTGCCCTATCCAGCGCCTTGCACTGGGTCTTCCTCTTAGGCTTCTTTCTGACAGAATGCCGCCCGAGCTGGGAATCCCTGCTCTTCCTTGACTGTCATCATTACACATTGTCGCAGAGTGCTGATCGCCGAGTCAAATAATCGCCTTTGCACTACCAACACTTTCCAACATTCTCTTTACTTGCGCCGCACACACAATGTTGACATTCTGAGTTGAAAGTAAAACGCAGGTACTCTGCTCGACACACGCTTATTTTTTTAGTGTAAACTGACTTAATTAAAGGACAGTACGCTCCGCTGAAGCACATTGCTTTGAATTAGAGACATTGCTTGAAAACCGAAAACACATTGACAGTATCTATCTATCTATCTATCTATCTATCTATCTATCTATCTATCTATCTATCTATCTATCTATCTATCTATCTATCTATCTATCTATCTATCTATCTATCTATCTATCTATCTATCTATCTATCTGTCTGTCTGTCAGTCTGTCTAATATTTTTGCAGCTGAATGACCGCATATAACTTCTCACCATATACTTACTTGGCATAAATGTACGTTCAGTTGCCGCAATAGATTATGTCTTTTGAATTACTGAGGTTGTACAATGCTTCGCATAAGCAGTTTCAAAATGGCACGAATGTATTTTATTCCGCCCGTTCTTTTAGTGATATGGCAGCGACCAGAGCACGACAGCTTTTCAGCACCTACAAGATATTTTGGGTTGCCACTAACATCCGCGCACCCACTCGCAGCATTCTGGAAAGACTCCTCTGCGATGTTCGAAAACGCAACCGTCACCTCGGTCCTTCGGCTTTGTGGTGTTGCAGCTGAAGAGAAAAAGGAAAACCGAAAACCACTGATACACTTATTCACGCTCATGTGGGCACGCATACAGATACAGAAAGTATTGTGAAGTACATATAGATGTAAAATCACTGCCATGCTTTTTTTTTTTTTTTTGCAATCAGCAACTGCTACGAAATCGTTGCTTATATGTCCGGTGGCTACGAATATGTGAAAGGAGTGCAGAGTTAGGGACGGCTCTTTTGCACAAGAAAGCTACATATAGGAGCCATAGAAACACTTAATGATATCTCTGTTGCCCTTTGAAGCCAACAAACAATTCAGCCAAGGGACGCACAGGGAACACCACCTGTTTTTTTTTAACTGTCGTGCAATGATTGAGGCGTGAATTGAAAGCAATGAAGACAACAGAAAAGCACCTTTTCTGCTGGCGTAATTGGAACCCACAACCTTTAAAGTTTGTGTCCGATGTTCTACGAAATGAGCTATGACGGGGGGCGCTCATCCGTCCGCTTCGTTGAATATTTAAGTATGCTTAATACCTGGGAGTGATC
The DNA here is from genome assembly GCA_030522465.1 of Rhipicephalus appendiculatus. Taxonomy (NCBI): domain Eukaryota; kingdom Metazoa; phylum Arthropoda; class Arachnida; order Ixodida; family Ixodidae; genus Rhipicephalus; species Rhipicephalus appendiculatus. The sequence goes on along the minus strand of JALIZH010018425.1, from coordinate 80,244 downwards.
GCCAGCGCCACTCGCAGCCAAGGCGGCAACTGTAGACTCTTTTTGGGAGAGCATCGGACGTGCAATTTGCTGGTTCTGGGCTCAGATCCCACTGAAGGAAAGGACGTTTGTTTTTTTTTTCTTTTTGCCCACTTTAATTTATCTCAGTTTAGAACATTATCATGGCTTTACCTTCAAAAACAGCAAAGAATGTCTGCTATTCTTTGTCGGGCGAAGAAATGAGCCCTTCGAACAAATCCACATCTTTCGTACCGTAGACTTTGTGATTCCTTGCGCGACATACTCAAGCACTGCTCTTCCATAAGACCGGTCCTGCCACCGTAATTGTAGGTGTTTGAAAACAATCATAGTATAAACTGAAAATCCAGGACGACAAGAAAATGTACTGAATGTGCACTCCTCGCCACACGCTCCAAATAATGGATTTTGACGACGTCCTCGGCATCACCCACAACACTGCAGTAGTGGACTTCTCTTTCTGGTAAGACGCCTTAAGAGAGGAACGATGAGACCAAATGCTCCACTGAAAACTGCGCTGTGACTTACTGCTGCTTTTGACATCATTACGACTGTGTCTTAATAAGTGCGCTGGCTCACACAAATCTGGCAGTGTGCAGAAGCTTCACGAATCTTTGCCTTACCACTTTTTTCTTTTTTTAAGAAGACGCCGTGTAATCCGTGTATTACCCGGTCAGCTCGGCAGACTAGCGCTAGTGTGCCTGCCTCTCAGTAAGATTTCAATCAACGCGCGATAGCTGGGGTGCTCCGTAAACCATCCTTTCTATGTTTTTCCCGATAAGTTTGAGCAGCTTCAGCCGCTTCTTGTAGCTGCACATTTAGAATCTTTACTACGACCTACTGGCATAGCGATTTTCATAGGGACAACTCGTGAGTGGCTGCGAAGGAACCGGATACAAGCTGAATTGTGCAATTGAGTTCAGCAGAATACCGCAAAGGGGTGGAAGGGCTAGGAAATGGATAAGAGACAACCTCCGGTTTGTCACGGAAAACCACAAAAGAATTCTGAGGGTTTTTCAGAAAAGAAGGCTTCCAGCTCAAGAAAAGTTCATCCTGGTCCGGTGATTCAGCCTGGGAACAACGCCTTTCCGTGGCGGCCGCTCTACCAATTGCGTCGACCATAAGGATGCGAACAATGGGAAGCTTGAGGGTGTACCGCTTCGCTGATTATGCACTAATGTAGGACTTTCAGCCTGCTAGATTAGTTGTGTGATTTACTTCTTTGAGCTTTAGCACTCCACCTTTGTTCGCCTCAACTGATGTTGCAATTTTTCTGGCCTCTTTCTCACAAAACAAACGCATTCTTACGCAGCATCCATGCCTCCTTTACGCTGGGAGCACCCTCCCCAGGAATTCAGCGTACAAGTCACATAGACAGATGCAGATTTAATGTGACTAAAATTTACAGTAATTGACACACTCATTTCGGTAATTAAGTGCCGTCGATGTGATGTCGTTTCGTGTAGGTGACTAAAAAAAAACCACGTCATATTGACGCAACCGCGTTGATATGACGTGGTTGCGTGTAGTTGACATGAACTGTAATATCGCGACGGCAACTCATCGCTACATGTTATTGTGAATTTACAGAACGTAATTTAGCCGTTCAACAGTAAATGTAAACGAAGAATGTTGCCTTACTCTTCCAGCCCCCCAAGAGCCATTCTTGCAATTTATTCCTACGCAGGGTGATTCCAAACCAAGTATGCTCCCGTCAGGAATTCTTGTGTAATTGAACCAACAATATATTGCACGTGACGTAGAATTTGCTGCCGAAGAAAACAGGAAAGAAATATTTGTGTTCTCAATACTCTCCTCTCTTACGCTTTTCTTGAAATGATACTTTACGCATAAAACATACAAAACAGCAGACGATAAAGGGATGACAGCCAGAAAATAAAGGAAATGGAGGAAGTTAGTCATAAAAACAATACAATGGCTATAATGGCCGTCCGCTTAAGTTTGTCTCTTAACATTTCGGCACTCTTTATCCAACCTGAATTAGTTCCTCATTGAAGTACCCTTGGTATGACCGGGAGTTTCCCGTAAGTACTTCCTCACCCGGACATGCAACAATATCAACAGCACGTCAAGCTGTGCACCAAATGAGCTTATACGGAACTGCTCAGTCGGTGAAAGAAGTAAAGAGCCGGTTGGAAACAAGTCTGGTAGGAAAAGGACGTGAGGAAATGTAAAAAAGAACGCCGGCCACCACACTTCATAGATTAAAAGACGTCTCGCCTCCGGTTAGGAAGCATTGTTCACAATGAAGATGAAGGCGAAAAATGTCTGATTACACTGGCTTTGAAAAGCGATGCAGGCAACGTGCGTACAGGAGTTGGAAGTTGTCTTTGCGATTAAGCGTGTGCGCCGTGGCATCGGTTGTAAGAGATTGAAGAAAAGCCAGGTCAATTTCTTTCATTTTATTACGATAGCAATTATATCCCTTTACGGCCTGACCCGCACAAACGTGTGGGTCAATAAAGACGCTCACCGAACGGCACCTGTTTCAGTTTCGGTTTCATAGCTCTGTGTCGCTGACGTCAATGTTTACAGAAATATATCCATTTGAGCAGTTCAATAATTTCGACACCAGAGGGCGAGTAATCTTCCACGCAAAATGCCGCCTGAGCACGTGCGCCGACAGCAGCTGCCTCAGACGTGTAAATCAACGCTCCTTCTTGTTATAACTTTTTTTTCAGGTGTGTATCCATATGAAACGAATATTAATACTCAGAAAAACATGCTTCGCTAAAAAAAATTACGCGTTCTTACCACACACGCTGTGTACTCACGCGTGAAAAAATCACTCGCATGTTTGTGCGGGCTGGGCTTTAGTCCTCGTCAAGTGCACAGCAGAGAGGCGCAGGTCGGTTCGTTCGCGCGCAGTTGCGCCCGCGCATTCTGTTCTTTTATTGCGAATAGCTTTCTTGGCATCTTATTCGCACTTCCTTGGTTAGTGTTTCCTGATGTTTTCTGATATCTGAACTTAGCGACGCGAAGTGATGTGCGTGAACTGTGAACACCATTTACGCAGAAAATTTTAATTTTGTGAATGTGTTGTGACAACATTCATTATATTTCAAAGAATTAGATTTTACATTGCCTATCATATAGATTTTCAGTATCGCCAGTGAAATTCTAAGGATAATAAATAACTTTGAGGGTTAAAATTGCTAAAATGATCTAACTTAAATAACAAGCTTCTTTGGGCGCTGAATTTTTTTTTTCACATGCCAAGATTTTCAAACCAGAGAATGAAGAAGACACAGAAGAGATATTGAGCCTCCTAATATCTTGCGTCAGAATTGGGTAGAGACCACGTTGGCGAATTGACAGAGATTCATATTCGTGGTTCGAGCCAACTTAGTGATGAAAACTGGAGTATGGAAGGCGAGGTTTGGAGCAGTCGCCTCCGTAATAACTGGGACAGGTGACCACTCCCCGTATCCTGCCAGTTTCAGTGAAATTGATGTCTTTTGGAAGAAGACACATTCGGCTGCAAAGCCTCACCTGCTTGGAAGTGATGAGACGGCCGACGTTCTTGTTGTTGTCGAGACTCTTTTGCCGACTTTCTCACACTAATTTAATGCAACGGTCTTTGAATTTACTGCTGACAAAACGGTTGTGTGCCCTAGTTGCAGACGCAGAAGAACTTTGCAAGCAAGTGTGCAAAAGATCAAGCAGCTTTAGCTATGTACCTGATCATGGGCTGCATCCGATCTCTGAGGAACTTTGCTCGTCACCAGGCGCCCACGAATTCAAAGCGGAAAGAAAAATGTGTCACAAGGTCAATCCTTATACAACTTTACTGGAGTTTAAAAGGCGCCCGGCATAGCCAAGCGATAAGACTCAGCTATACGTACCACTGGCGCTCAGTATGCAGCTTGACATATGTACAACACTGCAGGCTGTCAAGTGTGCCTTCTTGTTCAAGGACGCGTTGTATGAAATGAAACTAATACCTGTGCCTCGCAAGTGACCCACAATACTCTAAAATGTTGCATTCGCAGCTCTGACCACGCATTCTTTGCTTTGTCTTAGCCGTTTTAAGCGTATTCCTCGCTGCAGTGAATCACATGAATAAAAGCCCAGCCCGCACATATGTGCGGGTCTGTTTTCTGGGGCAAAAACTCCAATTCTTACAGTTTAACCTTTGAAAACCTAATTACAATAGAGCAAACATAAATAATTTTTGAGGAAGTTAGCAATTTTTCTATCATATTTTTCTCGGGCAGGAAAGGGATATGGACACTCTCGGTTGATTTTCGCCGTCTGTCGACGCCGTCATTCCAGACCACCTAACGTGGGTTCGAACCAGCGACCCCTCGCTCCGCAGCCTGCTAGCCAACACAGCCACACGCTATGCTCGTGCCAGCGATATAACGGCAAGCTATTCATATGCATCATTTGCCGCTCGCGGAAAGCAGATCTCGGAACAGCTTGAGCGTGTTTTCGATCACGCAACGCTTTTACAGTTTCTTTCAAATTGAAAACTGCCCTTGAGATGCGCTCGAAAACATGGCTCCCTTCTGTACCACTCATAATGTAGAATGAAACAAAAGAACACCGGGCACGCGTCAGACGCCACCGCGTGGCAGGCGACGCAGAGGAGTCATTCAACGTGCCGTAGTTTAAAAGAAAAAGAAGTATCGAACAGCGTCGAAAAGTCATATAATCATATAATCAATCCTTGGCCAATCCCCCTGAGTGGGTATGAGCCATGTCAGAGGCAACAGCAACAACAGTGTCGGCTTCTGCATTGTGGACACTCGCAGCGCGTCGCTCAAATACAAATACGTAACAACTGCGACAGTTGTTAGTTCGCGCTTGTCCTGTGTATACCTATGCGTCCTTTTCGAGCGTCCTTCTTTGTGCTGCGACGGCGCGTTGCAAGTATCGAGCTGCTTGTCGTTCTTAGTGTGACAAACTAATTTCTTGCTATCGCATTCATTGCTTCGCCCTAGTGGCGAAACTGTGACTTTTTTAAAGCGGAGTTCTGAGCTTTTCGTGTGTCCGTTTTGTGCGAACTGAAACTATCATCATCATAAACGGCCTCTACAATCTATGGCACCTCATTTCACCTAGCTCCTGGAACAGCTGCGCCTAGTGCGTGCAACGCAATAACTGGGCCGGCACGCGTGCTCCATCTTCTTCGCTCCCAGAACAGAGAAATAGGTAGAAAGAAAGAGGCACAAGAAACAGATATAAAAAAGAGAGAGAAAGGAAGACAGATAAAGAAAGAGACTCAGAGAGAGAAACAAAGAAATCGAGGGAAGGAAATAGAGAGAAAGAGAAAGGGACATAAAGAAATAGGAAGCGATAAACAGAAAGATAGAAAGTGTGACAAACAGAATGAAATAGAAAAAAAAGAGAAATAGAAAGAAAGAGGTAAAGAAAGATATAAAAAACTAAGAGAACGACAAAAATAAAGACAAACAAAAAAGGTCGCCAAGTTGCGCTGTTCCTTCGGGCTTGGCACCACTAGTTCGAAATTACCTTAATTTTTTTCCGTTAAGTTTACCTTATCACAGTCTATTTCATAGCGATTAGCTTCTGCATGCCCGGACAGAGCGCTCGATGGCACCTTCTTCTTTAGGTACGTGATCCATGTGCTGCTTCTACTTATGCTGGAGTTATCCTATGTCGCCGAGGTAACTTCGTCCAGAGTCTGCGCACGGGATCCCATAGAGAACTCCTGGTGATTATTCTTTTGGCAGTTTGACTAATACGCTTACAAGGGAACAATTTATTTGTGGTCACATGCGCTACCTGTACACTGTATTAGCGTAAAGCATGCGCATGGTTCTCGCTAATCCCAGGAACTTACGCTACAGGAGTACGATTCCTGAGGAGCAGGTTGCCACTACGTTCAGAAGGTGGTAGCGTTCGTTCCATGAAATGCACGAACTAGTCAGAGTAGCCTATTTGGGAGAGATGGCGATGCACGTGCTGCATCTCGGCTTCGAAGGGCTCGTCCAGAGTGGCTTTTCGGGTTCGTCCAGAAGGGCTCGTCCACAACTGGCTTTTCGCAGACTCTTTTCACGCGACGCACGAGAGATATGACTGCTGACATTTTGTGGGAAGCAGGGGTCAAAAATTTAAAATGCTAATAACGGCCTGGTGGGTGTTTTTTCTGTGGACGCTTAACGACATGGTTTTCCCTTCTCGCTTGGCGACGACCTCGAAGAAAGATACCTGGCTGTGCTACCCTTCTTCTACGGTAAACCTGATTATTGCATCCATGCCGTTCCGCTGTGCTGCAAGTGCATCACTCTCTCCACCTTGATTACGCTGACGCAATCACCCAAGTGTCGTAGAAAGCATTTGGGTGCAGGACGAAATGAACTGAGTGCCCGTTGTACATGACATTTTATTTTTATATTTCCTGCCGTTACCGACACGGCAGCACTCCTCCCTCATTTTTTTTCTAGGTTTCACTGCGCGTGCTGGAACTAAAGGAGAGAGCAAGCGCTAAATGCGTTAACACCACTAATCCCTGTTACTCTGTTTTTACTTTACGGATTCGAAAAATGCTTGCGGCATTCAAATCATAACAAAAAAATAATTACCGTGCCTGACCACAGTTAAAGCATATTTGTCGAGCGATAGCACGGCTTTGCTTGCATTTTGAAAGAACGTGACCATTGGTTTGCAGAAATTTGGCTTTATTGCATATCTTGATTTAGGCAAGGGAAAGGAGAAGTCCACACGCATCGAACAGGCGGAGGGTGAAGAGAGCCAGCGTCTTGCACTACGAACAAAACATAGACGCTGCTCGGCGTCATCGGCACTCTCTGTGCGAACGTGCAGTGCTCTAGGATGTAGCGAGCGCCTCTGGCGCCGGCGGCACGAAATACCGATCTTGAGCCTCTGTTCGTTTTCGCGAGCCCGCTGCACTACTGTTTGCTGAAGATCTTTCGCCGGCATAGACATCGGCTGAGCCTGAAGGTCAAACTCATGCATGCACGCGTTGGCTGGGCTTTTAGTGGGAGGAGTATAGAGGTATCGCTCTAATAAGCTCGAATAGTGCGGTCATTCGATGAGTACTTGGAAATTCATTGCAGAGATCCTTTAAATGTTTTTAACGCTGACAGAAAACAACTTCAAGTAAGGCGGAGCCATAGTGTTGAGTTGTTTATTTAGAAGCCAATGTTATTCGCACACATGGGGAAGTTTATCTTATCGCATGAAACATTTGAAACACCAATATGAAGGTTGATATAAAAAATGTAAATGTTGTGGCACCTTTATGTTTCATAAATTACCGTGGGGCTCAATACAGATGCACCGAGATAAATCATACGAGCACACAACTTTTGTGTAACCAGATAGCGCTTCGAGTAAATTTAAATGAGCTATGTGCGCTAATGTACCTTTGCTTCCACGGAAAATATGACTAAAGCAGAATCTGATCGAGTGAGTACCATTCCTAGCAACAACGAATAAGTGCTTGATGCTGCACCTAACATCTTGGCACGTATTCCTGGATATTTTCGTTCGCAAGTGCAGACTACTACTGATCATCTGTCGATGCCTGTAATATGCCAAGCATCAGTATTGTCTGGAATGTACATTTACGAGCGATTTCAGTATAAAAGAATTTTTTGTGTGCATGTGAATATGCCATGATGCAACGAGAACGTTTCGTCTTGGAACTTAGTGCATGGCTCTCAGTGAGACGGTAGAAGATGAAAATGTATATAGCATGCTTTTTCAGCTGACTTTTATTTGAAAACACACGAAGGATGAAAATTAACTGGACACGCATTTTTAAATCACGCGGAGAATTACTGGCTCGTTTGTAAGCTGAAAGACACATTGTTCAAAGGCATGCGGATCAGTTACCGAATGCACAAACTTTTGCGTTCGCAAATGTTATTGCTCAAGTTCCAGCTGGCTTTAACAATGATGCGTCCTATGTCAGGATTGGCTCACATAATCGCTTGCAATAAATTTTGCCGCAAAGCTTTCCCGTCCGTGCGTACCCATAGCGTACCGTAGCCACGAGCTACCACGGATAATAGTATATGTTCATCACTTTCCTCATTTCCATAATTATTTACAAATAATTATCATGAGAAGCTTCAACATCATGTAACAATGATTCATTAAACGCAACATTAGTGGAATTTAGAAGCCTGCATGGAAATTATAAAAAAGACATATCACTTACTTTCTGTTGTGGTGCACTGCGGCCAAAATGCGCAAAATACGACAATGAACAGCAATGAGCAAAAGTGAACGCATTTCGACATGTGTCGAGAATTCTTGAAACTGAAACACAAAAGATGTTATTTATTCAATCTGCAAGTGTCACATGGCAGTGCACTGACATCCAAAGCACTGGCGCCAAAATGACAGTGTTCGTTGCGGAAGCGTTCTGCCCGATGTGACATGTATATTTAACTAGCTTTTTCGCTGACTACTAACAGTACGGAATGGTGATTATGGTGATGCGGCCCGCCCTTTGAATTTCGTGGACATGTCAGCCACACCCTCACCACTGACGCGCTCTCCTGCTTACCAGTTAAATAAAATTATGGCAGCCTCACACTAGTGGAGCCAAGCCTAAAAAAAACCGCCAGGCCTGCGCAGAACGCGCAGCACAGCCACAGCGAAAGCTGGGAGAGCCGCCTTTAGCCTCTTTTAAACACTCTTGGGGAAACTACTGCAAGCCCACTTGCATGGTACCCACTACGCAATAAATCATCATAATTTTTGTGTAGTGGGGAAGCGTCTACTATGCCATTCTTAGTCATTCTTCAGAAAAGGGCGGTGCCCGCTACACTCTTGTAAAGAATTATGTGCACTTTCTTTGTTGATGCTGTGGCTGATGACGATGAAGAATTATGCCTCAGGCTTTTGTAATGGGTTGGAGCATTGAACGACCTACTCGTTACGCAATTCGCAATGTGTGACGCCTGGTTCTTACTTTACTGCTCTAAAACGCTTTACAACACACGTTAACGTGATTCCTGACCCGATATGAAGCCTGCGTAGGGTCAGTTTGTACCGCAGTTTCAAGCAGTGGCGTAGCTCAGTGGTAGAGTGCTGGGCTGCCACGCAGAGGACCCGGGTTCGATTCCCATTCTGTCACAGGAGTTTTTTTATTTAGTTTTTTCTTATTTCGTGCGATATTGGTTACGGACACCGGCGGCGGCGGCAGCGGCGGCGGCGGACAACTACGGCGCAGAAACGACCCTTGTTGTGATCTCATAACAGCTTTCGCTGTAAAAGAGCGGAGCTCAAGGGTTTCCCTTGATTCTCTGTATTCAATTCGAAGCATTTCTTAGCGTACCTAACGCACTTTGAGCGATTCAATCTATCTATCTATCTATCTATCTATCTATCTATCTATCTATCTATCTATCTATCTATCTATCTATCTATCTATCTATCTATCTATCTATCTATCTATCTATCTATCTATCTAGCCGCCTACGTCTGTGTGCCCTCGTGATCGCCCCCCTTAACTTGGTCGTGACCAAAACTGGTATAGCAGTATAAGAAGGTTTGACGAATATCGCTGCCTGGTCGTGACATGAATCACCTGAAAATCCCGTCACGTACGTCATCAAAACCTTTCTCCCGACACATGTGGCACATACCAGTATACCACGGGCCACAGTATTCGGGTATGCGCCACAGGTGATTCACAATTTGTCTACCTAGGGACGGCGAGAACACACATTGCTCATTTAAATGCGTTAAAAACAGCCATCGGCAACGTTAACCCGATGAATGTAAAAAATAAACATCAAGATCCGAGCAGGAATCTAGCTGAAGCATTTTACGTGGCAGTCAGGTATTCCACCACAGACCCACGTCAGGTCTGGAAGCTCCTTTGGAAAAGGACTCTATGTAGGCGTAATGTCAGTGCAACGTCACTTGGGGTTGCAGTACTCGATATCTAATTCTATACAAAGCAATAAACATTACATATTTACTCCTATCATCCATGCGTCATGTCGGATTAGCGTCAATTGTGGTTCCAGTGTGAATTCCCCTTTCAGAACAGTTTTTAAACATTACTTGTGCATTCCTATAATTCAACAAGCTGTATTCAAGCGTTACTCCACCTCGGAATAATGCGCCAACGAAAGTTACGTACGATACTCACATCATAGTACTGTAAAGTGGACTTCGTTTCGATAATACTGACGTCTGTGCTGTAATGTGAGTTCTGAGGTTACTTCAGACCATAGGTTACCCTTTAAACGCCAGCGTAGTCGACGTTCTTGGTAAGGCCACTATGTGACACAACTACTACACTTACAACAACACATCTATCCAACCAGTAATACTTGGCTTAGAGCCAAAAAAATGCAACCTAGACAATAACTGGCCGGCTGCATCGCTTGAAACCAATTCCCACAGGTGATGGGATCTGCCGAAAATTTTTGTGTCTTTCTCCTCTTTCTTTCCCGTTCTATCCGTTTCTTGTATGAGTTTTTTTTTTTGTATCAGTTCCTTTCTATTTCTTTTATCCTCTCATTGTATTTCTTTCTATTTTTATCTTTATTTTTCTTTCTTTCTCTCTCTCTTTCTGCTTCTTTTTCTCTTTGTTTCCTTTTATTTCTCTCTTTTTTTTCTATTTTTATGTCTTTCTCTGTCTATCTGTCTTTCTTTCTATATCGTTCTTTCTCTCTCTTTCTTTCTCTTTCGGTCTTGCTCTTTGTTTTTTTCTATCTGCTTTTCGTAACTGTTTCTTCCTTTCTGTTACTTCCTCTTTCTTTGTCTTTCTCTGTATTTCTTTCTGTTATGACTTTACTCCCCTTATTTTCTTTATTTATCTCTTACTCTTTCTTCAATCGCCTTCTATTTTTTTCTCTCTTTTTTTCTTTTTCATTCTTTCTGTCTCTTTCCGTCTTTCTCTGTCGCACGTATTTCACGTGCTCCACTTCGCCGAGCAAAGTTTTCGTTTAACGCTCGCACCAGCTGCACTCGGTAGTATTGCTTGCCCCATTCCTGTGGCGCAATACACAATAAACACAAAATACACAATAAAAATATGAGAGGTAGGAAGAAAAGGGGAAAGACAAGAATGAATGAATGAATAAACTTTATTTCAAGTCCGGCTCCTTCGGGCGAGGCGGGGGGGGAAGAGGGGGATTGCCCCCCTGTTCCGTCCCACTCTCCGTCAATGATGGCGGTGCCTCAGATGACGGCGGGAAGTCCAGGGAAAAATTTTTACCCAGTTCGACCCCCTCATGAAAGCTGTGCGAAACTACAGAACATCGATTTGCTTGTGTTTGACATGCGTCGATTTTGTGTTTGTCTGCTCTGTTCTGTCCCTTTGTGTCCTTTCCTTTTGTTTATCTCATCTTTCGTGCTCTTTTCTGCTCTTTCCGTGTGATTATGTGATATTCTTATCCTTTTGTAGCGTTCTTTTCTTGCGATCGTCTCATTTATTTCGCGACTATCTATTTCCTGTTCAACGGTATCATTTCTACTGTTTTAAATGCGAAGAATTTCTTAGCGAACTTTGGCGACTTTGCGCGTATCTATCTATCTATCTATCTATCTATCTATCTATCTATCTATCTATCTATCTATCTATCTATCTATCTATCTATCTATCTATCTATCTATCTATCTACCTATCTATCTATCTATCTATCTATCTATCTATCTATCTATCTATCTATCTATCTATCTATCTATCTATCTATCTATCTAGCCGCCTACGACTTTGTGCTCTCCTGGCCGTATCGTTAATGGGACTTATACCAAATTTGGTATGGCATAACATGACTGTATGAAAAACATAAATGGCTGGTCATATCATGAAAATCATGACTAACTTGTCATGAAAAGTATGATTTACATGCCACGCTCATGGCGTGCTCGCGGCCGTTTCGTTAGCTTGATATACAGCAAATTTGGTATTGAGTGACATGACTCTATGACGAACATAAATGACAAGTGGTAATATGGAAATCATGACATGTCATGAGCGAAATGACTTGCATTCCACGCTCATAGCGCGCTCGCGGCCGTTTCGTTGGCTTGATATACACCAAATTTGGTATTGAGTGACATGACTCTATGACGAACATAAACGACAAGTGGTAATATGGAAATCATGACTTGTAATGTGCGACATGACTTGCATGCCACGCTCATGGCGTGCTCGCGGCCGTTTCGTTAGCTTGATATACAGCAAATTTGGTATTGAGTGACATGACTGTATAACGAACATAAGTGGCAGGTGGTAACATGAAAATATTGGCATGCATGTCATCTACAATGCCAGTTACATGCCACGTTCATGGTGTGCTTGCGTCCAGTTCGCTAGCTTGACATACACCAAAATTGGTATGTCGCGACGTGACTGTATGACGAACACAAATGACAGGTCGTAATATGTAAAACATGACATGCTAATTATGTAAAGCATGATTTGCTCCTTCCTGGCTGCTTCGTATTACATCGATTCCCACAGTGCGTGGGATCTGCCGGCTTTTTCTACCCTTCGCGGCTGCGAGCGCGGTGCTTCTAAGTCAAGGCTCTACGTTTCGCCTCCTCTTCTGTCTTCGGTAGCTGTGTGTCTAACTTCCGACACTGGTGTTTCGCTGCCGTTTCGTTGGCTTGGACTGATGAATTAGCTCTTCGGCTAAGCTGCCGTTCACAGCGAAGCGTGTGCTTGCGTTGCAAACGGGCAGCCAGCTCAGATTACTTGTATTAAATGTGAAACGTGCGTCAGGGCAGCAAGAGGCATGAGACGACTACGACTACAACTCCCTTCCACTGCTCGTAAGTTAAACGAAACGGAAGCACAAAGCCCTGCAACGACAGCCAGGCATGTCTCGCCATAGCTGCCGCTCGCCAGCATTAGAGCCTCCTCTTCACCTCCGCGGCTGCGGCTCTGTCTACTCCGCACAGACAATCTTCTCCAGTAGCCTGCTCGAATCCAAGATCAGCTTCCAGTGTTATGTTCTGAGCGACCGCTGAGCCAATGCTTTCACACCACAGTACCACTAGATCAATAGATTTGTCTTCCATTCCGCACACCCAGCGCCGCGCATCACTAAAACCATTGTTTACTCTCTGAGGCGCACAAGTCTACGGAGTGAACCAGCTCTCGCCTCAAAGAGCATCCTACTCCCAAGAAAGTCGTTATACAGGTGCAACATGCTGACAGTGTTCTTCTGAAACCAGTAAACAACCAGTGTAGTCTTCTCCACCATTCCAAGCATCCAAGGTGCTGCTTCTTCGGCCCGAACTCATTCCCTTTCTTGTTTTTCTCCACCTGGCGACTAGTTGGAGCTGATAAACGTAGGAAAGAGAGCAAATTTTCGTTCAAAGAGGTAGAAGTACCTCACACACAGAGTCCATATGCAGGGATTGCGCAGGAAATTCGGCTGATATGCTTTCCTTCTCGGTGGACAACTCAACCCGCCGTGAAGAAATAAACATATGTGCGCTTAACCTTGGCCGTTTTAAACCCTCGTAGGGTTCCTACTGCGAGAAGAGTTATGAAAGCCTGCTACGCCATGTTTAATCATTCTGTAAATCAGAGAAGAGACATCGAAGCGTCTTTTTTGCGAATTAGAGAATAACCAACACTGAGTTTCAAGCTTCTAGTCGGAATGACATCCTACTCTTCAAAGACGGATGTTGACGTATGCAAAACGGGACGTTACCAAGCGAATAAAACCGGATTTAAAACAACCTGCGCAAGAAGTCATATAATAAACATAGTCGGATAAAGTAGTTCATCTAGGTGTGACATCACAAAGGCCTTGTTTCGCGTGTCTCAATAGAAATACAGAATTTTCCAACTATTGTCTATGTCATCCCCAGTAGCTCGAAGAATATCAAATATGCATCGCTTGCAAAATATACTCAGTAAAGCTACTTATGAAAATATTCACCAAATTATTCGTCTATCTTCGCTGGTATCGTGGAGAGTGAACGTGTATCTTATAAGTGGTCGTCCAAGTTTACACTCATGAAACTGATCTGTGCGCGTTATATGTCTTCGCGCCTAAGCAGCCTCACACGTACGCTACCTGTGTCATGGAAGTTCGCACTGACCATTGACCTTGACTAAGCATACCTTAATCATTTATCTTCTCACGAACTCCTGGTGATCACTACTTTTATTGCTCGCCCTAGAAACCACCACCTGCACTAACCTGGTTTGTATTTCCGGCAGCGTGCTATAAGATGAAGTCCAAGCGCCAAATAAAGCAAAGCACTGAAGATATTAAATTACAAAAAGAAACAGAATTCTCAATTAACGGAAATTGCTTCAATTAAACTCTGGGTAAAGCAGGTTGTTTTCCTTTTCGCTCATATGCGTTTCTCTACTAATTAAGGTGAAAGCCTTAGATGCTTCATCAGTCGCGAAAATGGACCGTTGGCGCTGGCGTCCAGCGGCGTCAGTGTGAACACGAGTCATGCGAAAATTCATCCCCCGATGACATCACCATATGACGTCCGGATGATGTCACAGGTTGCTAAATTTTGTGACCTTAATATGGCGTCATCATAACGTCACTGTGACATAACGCCACGTGATGACGTTAACACATGATATTTTAGCTTGGTCAACGGTGGACCGATCACGGAGGCAGTGCAAAACCATGTGAAGTGCGTCCGATCTGTAAGCAGTGCGCAACCATGTTAGGTGCAGAAAACTCGCGGAGGGTGGCGGGCCAGAATCATTACATCGACTGGGAAGAAAAGAGAGACGTCACGAGGAAAAGGCGCTGTCGTGTGAGCGCACAGGAATCTGTTTCCTACCAAGTGCGCGGCTAAGGGAGCACCCAAAGAGGTGGAGAGTAGCCGTGGAATAGAGCGTAGAAAAGAGCGAAACGACCAAGAGTGCTATGCAGGATGGCTCGAGCTTCTTGGGAACGCAGGTTTGCTCCGAGCTCGCGCTTAGTCGTTGTGACAGGAATACATCGCGGGGCGCACGCAAGCACCGTTGACAAAAACGCCTGCAAGAACGCGCATGGCATCACAAACGCATAAGGGGCATTTGCGGCTGTTCTCAAAGGAACACCGCCTGCGATCGCGTGAGCGCCGCCACTTAGTCAACATTACAACAATGCAGCAACTTCAGCGTGTTCGTGGGCGTTCGTGTTCTTTCGGGCAAGTTCTTTCACTCCATCTGAAGCATAAACTTTCACTCTGTAAGGCAACAAAGGTGCACACGCAGCACTTTTGTGTACCTCATTTCGGTACTATCGAATATTTTAGATAAATAGATGGACAGGCTACTGCTACACGACTGAAGATTCATCCGCAATAACGCATCGGTAGAAACAATGTCTCCACGAACAAGTAAAATGTATCATTTGTCTCCAGGAGTGCTTGCTTGATGGCGGCAACATGGCTGTGAGTGCTACGTCGTAAGCGCAGTGAAATTGAATGCGAGATATCGTAATTGCACGATGAAAGCGCCTTTAGGGTATTTGTGTCTTTGCGCATAGTCTGTGCAATTCAGCTCATTGCTGAATCCTGCCACTCGCTGGCGTTGCGGCGAGGGCACTGTCTCTCGGCAAGAGCAAACGCGGTGGGTGGGCCCGATCCTTGCTGCGGGTGTCGGTAAATCAAACTGATTGACACGTGAACTTGGTTTCGAACTCGTTGATTCTGAGAACGCCCCTGTTAAACTCGTGACTGCCGAAGTGCGGTTGTGACCGTCAAGCGTTCGATGCGGTTGATATATATCTGGGGTTTTACGTCCCAAAACCACGAGATGATTATGAGACGCCGTATTGGAGGGCTCCGAAAATTTTGACCATCTGGTGTTCTTTAACGTGCATTGACATCGCACAGTACACGGTCCTCTACCATTTCGCCTCCATCGAAATGCGACCGCCGCGGCCGGGATTGAACCCGAGACCTTCGGGTCACCAGCCGAGCACCGTAGCCACTGTTCCACCGAGGCGGACTTCGATGCGGTTGACGCTGAGTAGCAGCGTCTTTACACATAAAATAATTCGGTCAGCTTTCACTACTGGCTGAAACCATCAATGCAAGGCTGAAACCATCAATGCAGCTTGTGATCACCTAGCTTCTTCCACTCTTTTAGGCGGCTTGACGACTACTCCGTCTGCTCGTCTTCTGGGTCTTGATTGTGATGTTATTAACTTAGCCACAATCAGCGATGTATTAATTAATTATATTGAATAGCTCTGTCTTAATTGGTGTGGTCTTATTTAACCCGACTATAATTAACCTAGCCTTAATTAGCAAAAACACATGTCACTAATTAGCATAATCTTAATAAATCTTACCGTAATTACTATTCTAATTATATAGAACCTTAAATAGGTTTCTTGTAGTTGGTGTCGTCTTACTTAGCATGTCTTAATTAGCTCGGCCTTAGCCGGGCACGGATTGATTATCATGATTTTAGCAAGACGTGGTATAATTAGTTTGGTCATAGCATGTCTTGTTTTAATAAGCTAGGTCAGAAGCCTGGCTAATTAACTAATCAGCTGGATGCACGCACTCGGGCAGACGATAAAGAGGACGACGAGGGCGCCCCGGCCGAGCAAGGCGCTTAAAGGTACAGGCCGACCATGATGATTATACACGTGGCCTGGGCGATTAGCTCCGGCCGCGCACTATTGAAAGGCGCTCGGTAGGAGCTAATCGCGGAGGCCACGGTAGTAATTATTCTAAAGAACATTTAATACAGGCATTAAACGCTTTAGACTGAATTTAAACAGACCTCGCTAAAAATTATCCTTAACAAACATTTCTGACACTTTTTCTTGCATGGGCGCATTTGTGTACTTACTGAAAAAAGTCAGTTTCACCGCAAGGGTGAATCAATGAATGCGATAGCAACAAATTGTAATGTTATACGAAGTGAGGCTGGCAGCTAACTCTTTTGGATACGATCTCACCCAACTCTAGAAAACGCTGGTTTAACAGCATACGGCCGCTCCAGGGACACTGCTCACCACATTCTCTTCGCGTTGAGAGCGCAGCACGTAGAAGGGTACACCAGCCCCCAGCTATCGGCCGCCGAGAAGGGGGAGATAACGCGCGCGCCCGCGACGACCGCGCTCGTAAAATCGAAGGTCGCTCGAGGGACCCCCCCCCCCTCGCGTCTTTTCACGCTCACGAACGATGGGCGGGGCCGGTTATACATATACATATACGGGGGATGACGGCGGCGGCCAACGGCGGCGGCGACGCCGACGGCGAAAACCAGCCGAGAGTGTCCATATAATTGCTATCGCAACAAAACAAATAAATGAAATAAGATGCTGCTGGTTTGAAGACACCACCCAACTCTTTCGACCGCCCTTGACGTCACGCCGCGTTCCATTGTAACCAATGAAACGCAGCGCGCACTGAGGGCTCAATTTGTTCCTTCCGTACTATTAGTTCGTTCAAAAGGGGTGCCGCCGGAGCTCGGAAAGATTCCGAGTTTCGCCAAACATGGGCCATCCTGCAGAGCACCACAAGGGCCGATTTACCGTTAACACACGCGTGTAACTCCGCTAGCTTTCGCTGTCGACTCGTGCACGACTGCGCAATGCCACAAGTTCACATTTGCAATAAAGCTCACATCTGCGATAAAGCCGAACCATCACTTTTGCAATAAAGCCGAACTTTCGTCAAACGCTGTGTGCATAGGCTTTGCAAAACCCAGCGCAAAATACCTTTCACTTGGTAGGTTTAATAGGCTTATAAGCGTTAGACCTCAGTCCATTTTTCTCAGCTGCTTTTCACTTTGCCGCAAAAAAAAATTCGGTCACTCCAAATATTAGATTAACGCTGCGGAACAGATGCTCATCGGCGTGAAATTCTGAGCAATGTTTTAGAAAAATCGTTCCAGTGGAGCGCGGCAATTGGAATAGGTGGCGTAGAATGACCCATGGATATCGAGAGATGGAGAAATAACCAGAACTCCTGATCGTTGTTTCATTGATTACGCAATGGCTTCACGTTAATCCATTCGTTCCAGGGGAATCACGGTGGAAGGCTGTGTAATGCCATCAAGCCATTTATTCTCATATGACATCTCTCTGCCATATTGATCATTGTTGAGGATTCCTTTGTTAGCGTCTATCTACAAGGCGCCACGCAGGCGCACCAGTCTTGCCCCAACATTATGATTTCGCTTCAGGAGGTAGGTCCGTCTCAACCCTTCTGTACTTCCGCGCGCTCATCGAATAATGCGACACTGATTGTTGATAATGCCAGATCAAGGGCCGTTCACTACCAAGCACACAATGCGTCGCACTGCTATGCTTGCGGGCGCGGGTGTGATATCCGGCCAAGGCAACCGCCTTTTGATGGGAATGCCTGGTGTAAAAATGCAAGAAGAACATCCGCGTGCTTAGATTAAGGAGCACGTCAAACCGCAGGTAGTCGAAATTATACCAGTACATCATTGCGGTATGCCTCATAATCATTTGGTAGTTTTGCCACGCAAAACCCCAACATTTATTCAAATTACCAACACCTGCAAAGAAGGTAAGAAAAGCCTACCAGTAGTTTTCAAACTAAAAACTCAGCTCCTATACAATCCGAGCTTCTGATTAAGCTGTTTAAGTTTTGGGGTTGCCCAAAAGCAGGGCTTATTGGATAATTGCTGCGTTGATGGTTGCATAAAATTTATACTGAACAGATCAGCATAAAGCGCGTCATCTTCACTCACGAAAGACTCTCCTCACATCGAGAAATATGGCTCCTTCAATAGAAAAAGTCGTTGCGAATGACCTTTAACAATTGAAAGGCATCTATGACCTATACGCAGCAAATGGCACTTAAAACTGCTGACGATCGCAAGATGACTCCCGCGAATGTATCCCTGACGCATATCTTAACCTATATTTCTTATACTGTGAATATCCTCTAAAGTATTTCTCGTTATACCAAAGAATGTGAAACTGAAGAGGGGTGTCTTACTAAGGGCAATAATATTTCGTGTGCACTGCAATCAGCCAGTAATCAGTTCCAAGAGGTCGGCCTTAGCCATTGACAATTGGACCTCGTTGTCTTTTTCGGCGTTCATTGACACAAAAGAATCGTTATCTTTCTGAATAATGGCTGGGTAAATGTCAGCCAAAAATGTTACCTTGTTATTTCTGTGGGGCCAGAGACAACATATAGGGCAGACTCCAACGTCATATTGTTACGGACATGTACTTTTTCAGTACTTCGTTTCATTACTGTCACGCGCCTCATAGTTGCCTGCGAGGAATTTCACTCTTCGCTGCTAGGCACATATTCATTTACAGAAAGAGTGTCTGGAGCCGGAGAATAAACTGATGCTGGGCCCGCAGTGCAGAACAAAAGCTTTTATAAAAGCCTCGGAAAGTGCAACGGCAAAAACACATTGCATATACTGTACACACGCGTTGTTACTCATTTACATGCCCGAGTGGCGAATGTCACGGGTGATTTACGGTAAGAACGATGCCTAGTGCTTCGCCCACTCGTCATGATTCACTTCGTGAAGAGGCGTCGATTTTTCTGGTGACGTACAAGCGGCCATTTTGGAAGTTTTGGTACGTTACGTCATCATAACTAGTGATGCTGCTGCGTGAAGTCCCCAGAACTAGTATTTAGTTTGACGTCAAATTAGTGTCGATGTCGATTGGTATGTCGTAGGAGAATTGACAGTACTAATAAAATAAAATATCTTATCAGCATTTACTGAGCTTCACACTTAATCACAGCCGTCCCTGAATACAGGATAATTCTATGGCAGAGTAAACTTGCCTTCAAAAATGGTGCCAGTACTCACTTAATGAAAAGCGACACATAATGAAGCAAAGGAAGGTGTAACAGATGTTGATTGGGAGTCTTTAAATGTACTGTAGCAATATTGATATAAATGTGAAGAAAGTAAGGAGGGACGAAAGGACAACTAGCCTCCAAGTCGGGACTTTTTAGGGGGCGAAGCTCCTAAGGGTGTGGGTCTGTCCCTCCTCTGTAGTTGTCGTAGTAGTAGTTGGTAGGTAGATAGCCACGTATAGTGGAATGTACCCACTCCACGTGATAAAGATGACGATGACGCAGTATAGTGGAATGTACCCACTACACGTGATAACGATGAAGTATAAGCGCGTTCCAGTATAGTGGAATGTACCCACTACACGTGATAACGATGACGATGACATCATTCACTTCGTGAATATGGCGTGATTTTAGGGGCGAAGCTCCTTAGGGTGTGGGTCTGTCCCTCCTCTGTAGTAGTAGTAGTAGTAGTAGTAGTAGTAGTAATAGTAGTAGTAGGTAGGTAGGTAGGTAGGTAGGTGGTAGGTAGGTAGGTAGGTAGGTAGGTAGGTAGGTAGCCACGTGTAGTGGAATGTACCCACTCCACGTGATAAAGATGACGGTGACGCAGTATAGTGGAATGTACCCACTACACGAGATAACGATGAAGTATAAGCGCGTTCCAGTATAGTGGAATGTACCCACTACACGTGATAACGATGACGATGACGCTGATGACCATGAAGTATAAGCGCGTTCCAGACCACACATTCTCTTTCTGCCATGAATGAAAACGATCGAGCTTCGCCCACTAATCATCATTCACTTCGTGGATATGGCGTGATTTTTCACGTTTATATCCCAAATAGTACAATAGAATTAAAAAATTGGCGGCTATCCCGCCTTGCGAAAGCGAATGTCAAGCGAAGCTGTATCAAACACCACACATCAACATTGGGGGTATGTTTTGCTATTACTTTAGAGTAATAGTAGTGATAGTCGCTTTTGGTTTCTACAGTAGACCGTGACTGGTTTCGCGACCATTTTCAACAAGGCGAATTGGTTCCTTTCGTCGAGCATTGCATTCACGCTGTTCTTCCAGTGTCTTCGATTTCCATGGTCTACCCATGATAGTCAGAATGAACTGAATGAGTTGCTAGACGAGTCTGCTTTTTACATATGAAAGCGGGAAACACACGCGGGAAAAAAAAAGAAAAGTCGTTTGGCGTCATTGAATGCCAGCGTGTCAAGTGCAAAGCAGCGACCACCTAATTTTTACCGCGAACGCGTCGGAGGGTGTTGCCATTGTTCACAGGCGCCTTTTCATCAAGCCAGAGTTTCTGATGCTTGTTTTGTGTTTTTATTTATTGAAAAGAATACTGAAATCTATGCCGTATGCCTGATTGCTAAGAAAGATATGCCATTTCCCTTGAATTGTTAAAGGGTTTATTCCACTCATAGGTCGAAATTTAGTGTGGCGTTGCAGTTGTGCCCGTCTGCAGCGAACGTGTTCATCGGCTCGTCTGTACAGCTCTCCGATTACCCTTCCTCAGCATGGGAGGTAAAAAAGCAAGGAGCGCGTGCTTCTGTTAGCAAAGCAGCACGCGAGCGCGAGCGTCTGTTGGTGGCTTAGGAGCTTAGCGCCTTTTGTTTAGTGTTCACGGACACGAAACTATTTTGGCGTAAAAGTATACAGCCTCGTTGTAAAAGGTGCCATTAACATCTCATCTATCTTCGTTGGCTTCATTATCTATTGCTGCTTATTAAAGTTGTATGAAACAAAGAAACAAGCCCTTAAAATTTCCTGCTTTCAGCAGGCCGAGGAAGCTGCCGGGAGACACGGTCTCTCCGTTAGCTCCTAGGTGGGGAGCCCAGCCCAGCAATCTGCCGGAAATTAATAAAGTTTTTTCTCTCTCTCATTCAAGATTGACAGTAATATTTCGGCCTATCAGGACAGTTTACTTGTGGCGGTCATATCAAAAGTCGTGTCACACCTTTCGAGTTGATTGCATCCGGTGGATTCTCCCACGAAGCTTTTTTCTTCTTTTCTAGGTGCACTGATTTTTTTTTTCGTGAAGTCAGCTTCACATGCTTGGTGTTTCTTTTTAATATTATGGCCGCTAAACTTCTACTGTGAGCAGATGTGAAATTTTATTTTGGGCGGTAAGACTAGCGCTATCACTTGTCATGAGTAGAAGCCTTGAAGCAAAAGTCTGGGTCGCTTTGGAGCTGTTGTTTTAAAGCACGGGCAGTTTTTGCACGACGATCCTCTTGCTCGTTTGTCAAAAATTTGAGGCATAATAATCTCAAAGACCCTTCTCGTGTATTCTGTTTAAATTCGCTGAGCCTAGCTCTAAGCTGTACCAGATGGCTTTTCCAACTCTTCAATAGTCCGTCATTGGTCTTCATGCTAAAGTGCGCAAATTTGTTTCATAGTTTTAATCGTTCCCAATGTTGACGGACGTCTAGAATGAGGTCTGTCATCAATCGACATTTCCTCCTTTTTTTAAAAAATAGATGCACTCATATTCTTCAGTTTACCCATCGCAGCGTTTTTGTAAACAGTGTTTATTATTGCAATAGTTGCTTATTCACTTTGCCGCGGCAACAAGCAAAATTTTACAACCGCCCGATTTTACTTCATTCGGCCATCAGGAGCGCGCGCCAACGCCGAGCGTGCGAAACTGACTTAACGAAAAAAAAAATCACTCTAGTCACAGAAAACCTTCTTGCGCGAAGCCACTGGATGAAATTCACTTGAAAGGAGCTTCGCGCCACTCTCCTAGCTTGAGAACTGCATACTACGCGCGCTCATACCGCTGTAGCGATATTCCGGTTACCTTGGGTATCCCCCTCTTATACGCGAGAGCTGCAAAGCTCTGCTTTAAGTGCTTGAAACACGTGTACCACTAAAGTACACATAAAATGAACACATCGCTTATAAAGGTGTCCGCAACAGCCTCTTGAATAAGCCATACGAATCAGAGTTCCTTCTTCTGCACACTAAAAATAAGTACGTGTTCTTGTGCAATAGGCTCTTGACAAACTCATCTTGAGAAACACATATCTAAGCGTCTTCACCGTAGTAATCGATCTATCAAGACCATTAAATGCACTTACCAGTGCTCCTGTGGCATCTTTGAAGTGACGCTGGTAAACTCCTTCAGCCACTAAAAGTTATGGAGGACAGAGTTCGAGGAAAGCTGTCTAAAATCACTATTGAACAAGAGAAGTCGTTCAGTGCAACAAAGTTCGTCGCACTTTCACCTTCAAAAGTATCTTCCCATGAGGTTTCCATTGACATTTGAGTGTAGAATGCATGACTTGTTCTCAAGCTTTCCATTTGATATATCCCTTGTTTATTTAAATTTTTTGTGTCCTGGCGAGCGCTCTGTTTACACTTGTTCTGACCTCTTTTGTATTATATGGCAATCTTGTATAAGGTTGAAAATGTTTAGTAGCAGTTATTTGTATTGTTAATTCTTGTATGTTTACTGTATTTACTCCAAAATTGGTCGGGCGCGAATATAGGTCGACATTTCTACTTTGTTATGTCGTGCTCGCGCAGAAATAAAAAAAAATTATTCGAAAATATAGGTGAGCCCTTCTTTTCTGAGAAACGGAAAATGTTGACGCATCTTTGTTTATAATCACAATGCCCAATTTGACAATGGAGGTGTTTAATCTTGGTAAACTCCAGGTTTACCACGATTTATATCATCATCATGAACGGCCTCAACCTTATATGCCATCTCGCGATGTCGCTTGTCAGGGTTATTGCATCCCACGCAGGACGAATCGGCGTAGTGGGAGAGCGCGTGGATGGCGCATGTGCTAGGGGAGCGAAGCAAACGCAATAATTCTGTCGGCGCGCGCTCTCCTCGTCCTCTTCTTCACCTTCTGCTTCTCTCTGTTGTGAACGCTGTGCGACCCACCACCGAAAAGGCTCCCACCGGCTGGACCCTGAGCCCGAATACCTGGGAAAGTGCCGCAGAACCGTCCTGCAGTAGTGTGCAGTGTTTTTTCCCCCCTCTTGCTGGCGTCCCTCTGAGAGACACTGGACGCGTCCTTCAGAGACACTGGAAGCGTCCCTCAGCGACGCTGCACGCGTCTGAACAGCAGAGTTGCGCCCTCCTCCTCCCAGCGTCTCGACGCTTATAGAAGGCCGGCGCATCTAGCGTCGAGCGGTGCTTCTTTGTCCACGTCTTGTACATATGTTGTTTTCTTTTAAATTAAACGTTTTTTATTGCGATGGCAATTATATGGACACTTTCGGCTGATTTTCGCCGTCGCCGTTGCCGTCTGTCGACGCCGTCATGTCCCGGATATGTATATGTATGTGTATATATAAAAAGGGCATAAAGAAAAATAAATCACCACAAAAAATCTCCAAACCACCTGACCGGGGATTCGAACCAGCGACCCCTCGCTCCGCAGCCTGCTGCGCTAGCCAACACAGCCACACGCCATGCTCGTGCCAGCGATATAACGGCGAGCTATTCATATGCACCATTTGCCGCTCGCGGTACGCAGATCTCGGAACAGCTTGAGCGTGTTTTCTATCACGCAACGATTTTACAGTTTCTTTCAAATTGAAAACTGCCCTTGAGATGCGCACGAAAAAGTGGCTCCTTTCCGTACCACTCATGATGTAGAAGAAACAAAAAAATGCCCCCACCTCCCCGAAGAGAATCGTGAGGAAATGCGAATGCATTTCGCGCGCGCTTCACTCCATTTATATATGGTGGTTGTAGTTCGAAGAAGGAAAAGGCGCCTAATTTCTGCAGCCCGGTCGGGAGCACGGCGCAGCGCCTGTTTTTTTTTGTTTTCTTTTCTGTTTTTTTTTATTTTTTTTTATTTTTTTTAATTTTTCTTTTATTTTTTTGTTTTTTTCATATATAGCTCCGCCGAGCTCCCGCGATGCGAGCGCCCTCACGAGTCAGAGCACGCTCCTCCTCTCCACTCACTCTCCGCTACTCCGCCCGCACCACCTGCTAGGGGCGAGGATAAGCGCGCGCCCACAACTGTTGCTATGGGAGAGGGAGTGAGAGCGGAGAGACAACACCTGCCGCGGACAACGCCAACGCCGCACGACGCCGGATGCCTGACATAGCCCGACCACGGCCGCTGAATAAAAAAGAAGGTGGCCCGACTATGAAATGCATTCGCATATAAAAGAACACCGGGCACATTTGGCGTCAGACGCCACCGCGTGGCAGGAGACGCAGAGGGGTCATTCCACGTGCCGCAGTTCAAAGAAAAAGAAGTATCAAACAGCGTCTAAAAGTAGCCTAATATCATATATTCAATTCTTGGCCAATCCCCCTGAGTGGGTATAAGCCATGTCAGAGGCAACAATAACAACAGCGTCGGCTTCTGCATTGTGGACACTCGCAGCGC
The DNA here is from genome assembly GCA_030522465.1 of Rhipicephalus appendiculatus. Classification (NCBI taxonomy): domain Eukaryota; kingdom Metazoa; phylum Arthropoda; class Arachnida; order Ixodida; family Ixodidae; genus Rhipicephalus; species Rhipicephalus appendiculatus. The sequence goes on along the minus strand of JALIZH010018425.1, from coordinate 55,122 downwards.
GTTGCTCAAATACAAACACGTAACAACTGCGACAGTTGTTAGTTCACGCTTGTTCTCTATATACCTATGCGTCCTCTTAGAGCGTCCTCCTTTGCGCTGCGGCGGCGCGTTGCTAGTATCGAGCTGCTTGTCGTTCTTCGTGTGACAAACTAATTTCTTGCTATCGCATTCATTGCTCCGCCCTAGTGGCGAAACTGTGACTTTTTTCTCTGGCTGCCTTTTGCCTTGCCACTGCCTGGATGTTGCCACTGCCAGGATGTTTCCCAAGAGACCCTGGGGCCTCTTGTAACATCTCCCTGAGCACGTGCACCATGAACGCGCTCTCCCGCTACGTTGATATGTTCTGTGTGGGACGCAGTTACCATGATAAGCCACAGAACGAGCACAGGGAGAGAGAAACAATGAAAGAGAGATAGAAAGAAAGAGAGAAATAGAGAGAAAGAAAGGTAAGAAAGAGAAGAAAGATTCAAAGAGAGAAAGAAATAGCGAAACAACATACAGACAGCCAGAATGAAAAAAGAGGCAGAAACAAAGAAAGAGATAGAAATAAGTAGAGAGATATATAAAGTTACATAAAGAGAGGGGAAGCGAGAAATGGAAAGGGAGAGAAAATGAAACAAAGAGAAGAAAAAGCCATAGAAAGCGACAAATAGAGATATGATGTAGAGAGACAAAAAAATGAAGACAAAAAATCACAGCCTATTCGCGGAGTGAATGATGATGCGTGGGCGAAGCTCCGGAGGTACATCATCGAAGACGTGATGGTGGTTGGTTGCATGTGGTCAAACGATATGCATGTGAGACCATATCGCGATCTCATGTGTTGTATGGCATCGCGATCGTCATCGTCATCAGCGTCATCGTTATGACGCATAGTGGGTACATTCCATGTGGTATCGCGATGCCATGTGTTGTATGGCATCGCGATCGTCATCGTTGTCAGCGTCATCGTTATGACGCATAGTGGGTACATTCCATGTACCCACTATGCGATCGCGATCGCATAGTGGGAATGACGATCGCTATCGCGATCGTCATCGTCATCAGCGTCATCGTTATGACGCATAGTGGGTACATTCCATGTACCCACTATGCGATCGCGATCGCATAGTGGGGATGACGATCGCTATCGCGATCGTCATCGTTATGACGCATAGTGGGTACATTCCATGTACCCACTATGCGATCGCGATCGCATAGTGGGGATGACGATCGCTATCGTCATCAGCACGTGGCTACGACATACAAGGGACGCACGACCGACAGGCTAAGGAGCTTCGCCCCTAAAAGGAGATAGGAAAAACACAGAGAAAGAGAAATAAAGAGAGGAACAGAAAAAAAATTCCCCATCTCCCGCTAAAGGGAACCATGTGTGGATGCGAAGCCGCGGGGAGATAATTAGCTTGAGCGGGAGGAACGTCGCCGCTCTCGTTTCACGGCAGCGGTCCGGGCGCTCATTGCGGCGCTGCACAGGAGAGAGAATGAGGCGCGCGCGCTCCGTCATTTTCATACCGCGGAACTACCGTGGCGCCCCCAGCGGAGTATGCAGCTGTCACACCACCTGTCGTGCGCGCCGCTCCGTAGAGGATTCCTAGAGGAGAGGACGGGGGGGGGGGACCGTAGGAGAGGAGAGAGAGGGGGGAGGGGACGTGCATGCGCTGTGGGAGTGTAGGACGCGGGAGCTGCTCCGTAGAGTAGAGGATTCCTAGAGGAGAGAGGGGGGAGAGGACGCGCATGCGCTGTAGGGATGTGGGACGCCGGAGCCGCTCGTAGAGTAGAGGATTCCTAGAGGAGAGAGGGGGGAGAGGACGCGCATGCGCTGTGGGGGGGGTGTGGGACGCGGGGGCCGCTCCGTAGAGTAGAGGAAGGGGGGTGAGCGTAAGAGAGACAGAGGGAGGGGACGCGCATGCGCTGTGGTGGTGTGGGATGCTGGACGCCGGGACGGCCTAAGCCCCCCTCCAAACACATGCAAGCAAGATCAAGGAATGGGGTCAACCTGGGCGGACTCGTCATAATCGAAGGTACTTCCATATTTCCCGTGGTCTGATCCCTTTGTCTTTGTGTTTCTCGTGTTTGTGAGTGCTCCTCAAAGTTTGCTGCCTACATTCATTTCTTTACAGCCTTGAACTGCTGGTTGCAACGGAATCGCAGTTATCATGGTTCTGTGGATGACGTTGTTCTCTTTTCCACGGTTTTATACGTCAATAAACGATCCTGGTTGAGCGCTTCGGCTTGCGCAGATAAGGTGGCCGAGTCAGGACAGGGTTCGGCACCATTCATGATGATCTCCGAACGTTTTTAGTAAAGTTGATAGTCCTTTCCGACACATGTTAGGACCGACTGTCTATAGACATTTTCACAGGAGAGCAAGAACGCCGCCATGCATGTGGGAGCACAAAGGCTTACGTCACAGCCTCGGGAGTGCATTTTTGGGGGGTCACTCCTATTAAGTGCAGCCCAGAAAGAATTATGGTGGTGTCCAGGGAGCGTCTGTGAAAAGGTTTATAAATGCGTGAAGTTTTTGTAATTTGATGCCGAAAAATTCTTTAATCCAAATTTAAAGCAAATGGGAGTGTTAAAATAAATTACAGTCTAGTTTGCAGTGAACTATTGTAATGACAACTTCAATTATTATCTAGTTATTGTGCAGTCATCATGTCGTAATTCTTCATAGACCGAATTGAACGACCCACTCAAATTACATTCGACAGTTATGTGCTATCAGCGGGCTTTCCTAAAACGGTAAAAAAAATATTTTCAAGTTCCTGCCGAAGCGACCCACGTTCAACGTCTCGTTAAGCACGCTGCATGCCTTCACCAACGCGATCGCGCGTAGCTAAATATTTCAACCAGAAGTCACATAATAAAACTGTACTCAACAAATATGCTTAATTTACCGTTAGCTCAGTATGTGCGGCCTCTTCCATGCCAATCCTCCATAGAAATCACAAAAGTAAGTTACGTCTCGAAATGATAACGTCGTGTCTCAGAGAGTTATTGCTATTTTTTTAGGTACACTTGACAGTGCCACAAAATACATTTCGTGATAAATGGGCGAGAAGAGAAGCAAGAGTTTCTTCTTTTTTCTCTCTCATTTACACGAAAGGTATCTTGAGCAACAGTCAAGTATACGTAAACAATGTAAGCACCAACTCATGCAAAGGGAAGTCATTTTGCTATTTTTATTCTTTTCATTTCTGTACTGCTTTAAATTACTGCAAATCGAACCCTAAAAGTACCCAAAAAATTCAATTTTTGTTGTTCAGTCATAGATATGGTCTCGTTTTGGCAGGCTTGCTGTCTTCAGGCAATATGCTAAAGATTATTAGTCAGCTGCCTGCTCGTGAAAAAGATCGCATTCTCCATGACGCCAGCAGGCAGAAAAAACAGATCTCATTGTGTGTTGTTCCTTATCTGTCCTCGTAGTTTAAATGCTGTTTGCTCCTTTCGTTATGCAACACCAACTGGCCCAACGCCGTTCATTGCTGCAGAAAAAATGGTGTTCCACATTTGCCGCCATGGCCACGAAGGGCGCTGATTAACACTCCCCGGCTTAAATGAACACATGTACCCGAAAAGAGGGCGCGAGGATGACTGCCCCCGTATCTCAATCGGTAGAGAATCGGACGCGTTATTCCAAAGTTGCAGGTTTGGTCCCTGCCGGTGGCAAGTTAACTTTCCGTCCATTTTAGTTTCATCTCGTTTATATCAATATTCTTATCGCTGTTACTAAAAATAACGTCCCCTATTCTTTCCTTAGCTTGATTGCTTGTTAGTTCTTATTCAATTATAAGTTTTATTTTGTGTGTTAAAAAGATTAAAGATATATAAAAAGCCAAATTAGAAATATTAAGAATGAACACATTGAACAATGCACTTATATATAATGGAGAGAGCATTTAAACACCATGAATTTTATGTTCGATATACGTAATCTTCTGCCATAAATATTCTATATATTACGGCTCCCAGACTCATTATTTTACTAAGCTATGCTGCCACTTATTGTACAGATTGAATACCCTATAATGAACGCGAGTTTCTGGAAAATAAAGATAAAAGCTGACTCTGACATTCTGTTATAATGTCGCTTTTCTTACAATGCAAGTGTTCCCGAAAATATCCTTTGGAGCAATGAATAAAGGTGGTTATAGCTTCACGAGCACTTAATATTTGTGTTGAACCTCTGAAGAGCATTCGATTGATATTAGTAATTCTTGAACTCGAACTTCATATTGTCTTGCGGTCTTCGTCAACTGTTCTGGTGGCCACGTAATGCTTTTCCAATATCCATGTATTTTCTGGGTCGCCAACCTAAGGCTCCGTGCGTCAAATCCAATGCTCTTTCCCATTTCAAATGGCGTGTGTTTCATCACTATATAAGCTGCCGTTAATGTGATGCAGCTTAAACCCAACTCAAATTTCTTCAATTTCCGTTGACTTCTGAACTATCCAAGCATTTTTTTTACAAATGCAGCTGCCTTTGTGTGCTCAGGAAACTAACTGTACTTAAAATAATCAAAAGCAAAGCTTATGGTAAAGATCACTGATTACTTGCTTCATGTGTGGTTGATATGTCAGGAATAGAGCTGTACGAATAGCAAAATTTTCGGTGCGAAGCGAATTCGAATATTGAGGTATGAGTGCGAATCGAAACGAATATTTTTCGAATATTTCTCGAATATTTCTAGAATATTTTTCGAATAGTTCCAGGCGAAATTGCAGGGGAAAAAGCTGGAAATGATTCCTAAGCATGTTCTAATGAGATAGCAACATGAAAGTGTATCTTTTCGCTAAGCTGATCAAGCGCTGGCGGGGTGGTGTTTCATAGTTGTCTTATCAAGAATGAGGCAATGCAGAGGCCGAATTGTATTTATGTACATGATTTGGTGCAACCAAATTGTTGCGGACAACACTTTAAACGTGAAAGGCAAAGATGCCATTCATGACGGTCAGCGCACTTGCAATTTACTCAGCCTCTCCCCCTCTTTCAACTTCTGTGGAAGCCCAACTCATGTGACAGATAAGGGTGTGATCTCCTAAAGTCCGGAGTTCCGAATCTGCCTCGTAGACGTCAGTATATAAGAACATCTGAAATTGTGGATGATAAAATCTTTAGCGTCCGATTTTTCGGATTTCCTGCAAAATTTCAGGTCCGAAACAACATTAATTGAGCCCAACCTCTGCCGCATATATCATCTCCATGTTGGAACCAGCGTTTTCTTGAGTCAGTATACATTTGCGACAGTAGCCGAGCCTGAAAGGCAGCTTTGCCGCAATACGAAATTATGATGAGGTGAATGAAAATCTGAAGGGGCCACTTCCAATCGGACGTTGGCTGTGTCTTTGGGAAGTTCGACTGTAGCGAAGCCTCAAAGCCAAAGTGCGTTGGCGGGCTAGTTGATTGTTCATGATAAGTTTCTACAGCGCGACTGGACGCAGACGGAGAGGAACACGCAAACACACACACAGCGCTGACTGCCACATTTTGCTATTTCCTATCGACCGAGCAAGGCTTTCGAGATTATATCTTTTGCACAACTTTACTGCCTCATTTCGAAAGCTAGCTTTGCCGCAGTACGAGAATGCGATGAGGTGAAGCATAATAAAAATCTGAAGGGGCCACTTCCAATCGGACGTTGACCGTATTTGTCTTTGAGAAGTTCGAATAGTAAAATTCTAGTGCGAATCGAATCGAATAGCAAACACTATTCGAAAAAAATATTCGAAATTTCGAATATTCGCACACCCCTAGTCAGCAATGTTAATATGCCCGACAAAAAAAAATTACGTTATTTACGCCGTACTTTGGTTAAATCCCCTCGCGATACCAAACTGCTTCTGTATAAAACGTTGATTCGCCCCTATTGTAGAATACGCATCTGTCGTTTGGTACCTTTTCAAACAATGTTACCTAAATATCCCTGATAGCGTTCAACGTAAAGCCATCCGCTTCATATGCCGTAACTACAGCCGCAACTTCTCACCAACACAGGCTCTGCAATCACTGAACATTGTACCATTACATTCTCGTAATCGTATCGAATCTTTAAAACTATTATATGCAGTTATCAACTCCTCTCCTGGCATCCTTGGTGATAACTACATCGCATTTATAGAAGAAATTTGCACCCGCAGCTCCCCAGACTTGAACATAAAGCCATTATTTGCTCGTACTAACACATTCAAATTTAGTTTTCCCCCCACGTACAATAAACCTTTGGAATTCCCTGCAGGGCACTATTCTTTCACTACCAGTAAAAGACTTCAGTGACGCCGTTACTTTGAAAATATGTAACGTTCTTGTCTGTAATATATAAAGTGATGTTTCCTTAGGTATTGCTGTAATGTACTTCGGTTTTGTTGTTGTTTTTCACTCTGTTGTATTAGTTCTGTCTAACTTATCCACTCCTGCTGTAGCCCTGCACTAGGGCTGGAGCATATTTAAATAAATAAACAAAAAGGCACTGCAATATATATATATATATATATATATAGCAATGGGTTATAGCACAACGGAAGCGTTGTCAACAAGGATATAAATATTTATTTAGTTCCCAACAGTTTCGGGAGGGGACCTCCCTTCGTCAGGGGTTGAGTTAAACTATCGTCTCTAGCGGCGACCACTCCCCTTCGAAAACATCTAAGAGGAAATGGGAAAGAGGGGGCAAAAAAAAAAAAAACACAGGACAAACACCCTCGACACAACACAACACGGCAAATTGAGAAAAATTGTCCACAGTCGTTGAGCGTCCACATCTGCTTATGATGTCGTATTTACCGGTCCTCGTGGTGCGGAGGGCCACCCAAAGCTGTCGCCGCGGCGGCCGGGACGAGTCTGCGCCGCCACACGTGGAGGCAGGAGCGTCCCCTTAATGGGTCGGCTCTTTACCTTTCATGTCCGCTCATTCCTTGTCAATAGCCCCCCAAGTGGTAGGGGAGCGTGGGCACTGCACATTCTACAAACGTGGGAAAAAAAAAAGAAAAAAAAAGAGAGAGAGAGAGAGAGAAAGGACACTGCAGACGTACAGCCAATCAAGAAACAAGCATGGTCTCCATTTACGTTTCCCTATTGCCAAAAACATCTTGGTTTACCTCTCGGAGGCAGGAGAGTCTGCCAGGGTCCTCATTGATGCCGGATATTAATGTTCTAAATTTGAAAATAAAATATGCCTCTCGTTGTTCGCGCTCCCGCGTGTTTCGAAAACCTGATTGTAGAAGGGTGACGCTGATATTTTCAAAGCTGTGGTTTGGCAGGCGTAAATGTCTGGATAAGGGTAGCTTCGGCAGTGAAGTGGTGTGGTACCGGTGGTTATTGAACCGCAGTCGAAACGGCGTGTCTGTTTGGCCAATGTATTCTTGCCCGCAGGCATTGCAATGTAGCATGTATATCACATTACTGGAGTCACAATTAAGGTTTTTTGTGATTTTGAATTTGAAATCTGAGAAACTTGCTTTTGATTCACATGTTGTGACAATGTGGGGGCATACTTTGCACCGAGCTTTTCCGCAGGGGTGGCACCCTGGTTCAATTTTAGCAGGGCTTGTTTTGGCTCTGACAAGGATGTCCTTCAGGTTTTTATCCCTGCGGTACACCACGCGAGGTGGTTCCGCGAAGATGGAAGTTAATCGTTTGCTTTGCCTGATTATATTGAAATGGCGGGAAAGTATGTTATTAACTCGTGGCACTGATGAGGAGTAAGTTAGCACAATATTTGTTTGGGAAGTTTGTATATATATATATACATACATACGGAGAGAGAGAGTCCAAACCAAAGCGTAGCTCAGTTTCTCCTGAAATGTTATTTGATTGAGAGAGAGAGAGAGAAGACATTTATTTCGTCCGGAAGAAAGAGTACGTGGTGCTTATACATCCAACTCCTGGCTAGACCCATGTCGGGACGGGGAGGCCAAGCCTCTCCGCCCTCTCACAGGCCTTCCGGACAGCCAGGAGCTGGACGTCGTGGCTGGGGTCGGTGATAGCAGCGGTCCACCAGTCTTCTTGACAGCAGTCCTGCAACGCAGGGCGTCGCCAGAGCATGTGTTTCAATGAGCCTACGTCTCCGCAGTCTGGGCATGTTGGGTCCATCTCCGCACGTACCATATTCAGGAAGCTCTTTGAGGGGTAAGAATTCGCTTGGAGCATTCTCAGCGTGACTGATTGTGCTCTGTTAAGTTTGTGGTGGGGGAATGGGAACACCCGTCAATTCCCCTGTAGTGCGAGGTAATCTCGTGGAAGGTGACGAGCGGATCACCGAACACGAGCTGTTCCGAACCATTAGAGGGCCCCCACATCGCCGCGGCATATGAATCCTCGCGCACGATGATGAGCAATCTCATTGGGGTTCGGTTGGCCCGGTATGACGTCCGAACCCAAGTGAGCCGGGAACCGGATAATGTGGTGAATTTTGTCCTGCAAGGACCTGCCCTGAAGGACCCTCGCGGCCTCTTTTTGAGACTAGACCCGACTGAAAGGCCCTGACAGCAGCTCGGGAGTCAGTGTAAACAGTGGTGCGTTTAGGATCTAGTAGTGCCATAGCCACCGCGACCTGTTCAGCGACTTCTACCATTGAGGTGCGAAGTGAAGTGGACGAGAGAAGGTCTCCTTTGTGGTCGACTATAGCGACCGAAAATCTGCTAGCATTTTCGTGACGGGCTGCGTCTACGAATGCTTCCGTATCGATTGGATTCTTTAAGAGTGCTCTTGCCCTCGCGAGCCTCCGACCCTTGTTAAATTGTGTATTCATGTTTCTTGGGACTGGGTCAGCCATGAAGGATTCCCTGACTTGATTGTCTAGTTGAACCGCATCGCCTTTGTTAATGCCAGGTTGCAGGCCTGCGACGCTTAACAGGTCCCTTCAGGCTTTGGTTCCAGATAATCTGGTAATTTGTTCCATCCTTTGTGCTTCTGCTAGCTCATCCATGGTATTATGGACCCCTAACTTCAAAACTGCCTCCGTACTGGTTGTAATTGGGATACCGAGCACTTTCTTGGTGCTTTTGCGCATGAGTGTATCTATCTTATGCTTTTCTGATTTTGTCCAATTAAGAGCTGATACTATATAATTCACGTGGCTCATAAGAAAGGCATGATGAACCCTAAGCAGCATGTCCTCCCCTATTCCGCCTTTCCTACCGGAAACTCTCATGATTAGCCTAATTACATTTTCTGTCTTTGTGGTTAGATGAGCTATGGCCCTGGCATTACATCCCTTAGCATCTATCACAAGACCCAAGATCTTAATAGAATCAACTCTCGGGATGTCACATCCGTCTTTGTTTTGAATACTGATGGGTATTTGATTAAGGGGTGTTAAACCCCGAGCCCCCCGTCGCGCTTGTCTATATAGCAGGAGCTCTGATTTCTCCGCAGAGAGCGCAAGTCCTGTCTCCGCAAGGAAAGACTCAGTTGCATCGAGAGCTTTTTGGAGAGCTTGTTCGACAGTAGCCTCTGAACCCCCTGGACACCATATTGTTATATCGTCCGCATATAATGCATGTCCGATGAGCGGGACTGCTGCAAGCTTCCTCCATAGTTTGCTCATGGCGATGTTAAATAATAGGGGGGGGAAATGACAGCCCCTTGCGGAGTACCTCTGTCCCCAAGTGCATAGACTCCTGATGTCAAATGTGCTATCCATATTGTCGCCGTTCTGCTTTCCAAGAATGATTGTACAAAAGAAAAAAATTGTTTCCCAAGTTCCAAGCAGAAATTTCTTTAAGAATGCATTCGTGCGTGATCCTATCGAAGGCTTTAGTTAAATCTAGGGCGAGGAACCCCCTGACATCTTTGCTCGGCGAGTCTAAAATTTGGGTCTTGAGGAGAAGCATAACATCCTGGGTAGAAAGAGCCGGTCGGAATCCTACCATGTTGTATGGGAAGAGCCCCCCTGTGCTCGATGTATCTAGATATTCGATTATGTACTGCATGTTCCATAACCTTACCGATGCATGAGGTCAGGGATATAGGCCGGAGGTTGTACAGGCCCGTAGACCTGCCTGGTTTCGGAATTAAGATTACCGTGGCCATCTTCCACTCTGAGGGGGACCAATCCGTTCTTCCAAACTTTATTAATCTCCTTAACCATGGTCTGGATAGCTCTATCATCCAGGTTTCTGAGGACTTTGTTACTGACCACATCAGGTCCCGGAGCTGACCTACTGTTCAGATTGTGCAATACATCTCTAATTCCTGCCTCCACGAAAGGGGCATCCAGTGCCGGGGCAGGAAATTTCATTGAGAAAAAATCTTTTGTTCCTTGCGCATCAGGCCATAGTCTACGAACTGCGCATTATTCCCAGTCTCAAATTATCACGTCAATTACGTGCACACCGCAGCCGCAAATGTTTTTTTTTTTTTTAATCGCGCTAGCTTTCCGTTTTTCTGACGAGTATAAATAAGTTAAATTGAGCTTAGTTACGCAACAGTAACCAAGCTTATGTTCGCCGAACCACAGGATGATAAAGGTCACAGTTTCACTGCAAGGGCGAAGCAATGAAGAAGATAGCAACAAACTGGAATTCCACGTGTAGAACAGCAAGCAGATGGAAACTTGCAGTGTACTGCTAAAGCACAAGCGACGCGCGAAAAGAACACTCACAGGACGAGCGCGAACTAAGAACTGTCACAGCTTGACACTTGCAACGCGCTGCTTAAGCACAAAGGACGCACAAAAAGAACACACCGAGGACGAGCGCGAACTAAGAACTGTCACAGCTCGGCACTGGCAGCGCGCTGCTGAAACGCAACAAAAGACGCACGCAAAGAACGCATGGTTATACACAGTACGAGCGTCAACTAACTGTCAAAAGTGTTACTTCATAAAGGACTTTTCGAGGGCCTGGTTCGTGCATACTGACGAGAATTACTTAGCGTAAGAAAAAAACGCAGCATACAAGAAAGACAAACAAGAGACAAGCGCTTGTTGTGTTACTTTAACTAGCTCCTACTTTGGTGTTGTAGCTAGCAGCTCACTCCTTTTGCAAACGCTGCCACTGCAGCCTGCGATGTAGCCTTCTTGCGGTCTATAGCTTCAAGTAAACTTTGCGGTGAATACACAAGGCGTGCAAACCAACCCCCTCAAGAAAGAAATGCGGAAGCTCAGGCGACGATGCCCTGAATTTAGAGGTACAACCTGGATGCGCGCATCCAAACTCCAACTAAATATGAGCGGGGCCACGACATTTAGTGCTAGGGCGCTTCAATGCAAACATTCCTTCGAGGGAACGTTGGCATCGAGGCGCCCTATTTAAAGCGAGCCCTTCGCTCCACCTGGCGGGTGATAGCGAACACGCATAAGCACCTCCGAGCTCCACGTAGCGCCAACGGTAAGGGGTGCAGTTTAGGCTGATAAGTTATACTGTTCAAACTCTAGCGTCGTCGAGTTCTTCACCGTGCGTTTATTATTACAACAGAAAATCAATGTCAAAAGTTTTACTTTTATTTTTCCCACCCGATTCTCCGATAGTGACTTCCTGGGTTTCGAAGATTTTTTTTCTGTCTTTTTTTTTTTGTCCTCATTGGTTCAACGAGGATCCTCGAAACTTGGTATGTCGAGTCTCTGGCTCCCTCAGACTAAAATGTACTTCGTTTTTACTGATCAGGAACTCCTTAGGTCGCAGCAGACGCCGTCAAAATCTGTAGTGTCACAACGACTATTACGCGAACAACATGGTGGCGTCGCCACCCGCATTTTCTCGCTTATGAAGCATCTTCTTAAAGCAAGCGTGCTGTTTTTAGTGTCGTGAAACATACAAGAAAAATCGCTTTTTCGTTTCTTCAGTGTCCTTTTAAGTGGACCGGTACGCATTTCGTATTCGTGTTTCGGCACGCCATTCGAGCGAAGACGCCTTGTTGGAGTGGACGGGCGTCAGTTGGAGGCTCAATCGCTTATTGTCAACGAAAGCGAACGCGGGAGAGCACTCGACAGCTTCGCTAGTCCTTCACAGAGTGCTATGGCCCCAACTCTTTGTCTAGCTTCTTATTATTACGTTTTAGATGCACTGTGGATTCCCGGAACATGTTTGCCTTTCAGTAAAAAATACAACAATATTCTAACATTTTTGGGTGTTTAAAGGCTGAAGGAGGGGAGGGGGGGCGAGAGAGTGTGAGGGCTGGACCAATGTGGCAGGTTTGGAACGCCTCTGCTACGTCAACGTGCTTACCTTTGAATCATGTAATGAAGCAGCGTTGCTAGAATTGCATTTAATCCACCACAATGCACAATTGGTTGTGTGCTACTTTCCGAGGGCGAAACGATATCAACCATGTGGACCGAACTTCATTCTATCACATAGAATTCCGCGTATTTTACCGTTGCGTCACCAAGAACTTCAATAAATAAAGCATAGTAAACTTTTTCGCCCGATTGGATTGGAACCCAGTCCCAAACGCTCCAAACACCGATGTCTTAAGCACTCGGCTATCAACCATTTTTTTCTCTCTTTATTGCCTGTTTCTGACATGTCAAGTACCCATGCCTGCAGGAGGGTGACCATGTCTCAACCGTGTGGTCGCGTTGTACCGTCGGTGCAGAAGAAATGCAAAGAGAAAAACACTTTCTGTGAAGGCCTCATCAACTTCCGTGGTTGTGGAATGAGAGCCCTGTGCAGGACGCGATGTCAAGACAACATGGAGAGTTGTAAACACCAAGACCATTACGGCTTTGCTAGAATTTGATGCTGAACACGCATTTCGTTGGTAGCACGATGCGCCTTTTAAAGGGCCCCTTACCAGGAGATATAAAAATTCTAGTTAGACACTGGAATTGTTGCGCGCCCAATAAAGAGCGTTATGCCACAAGAATTTTTCTAATCGGTCCATTAGAAGCTGAGAAAACCAATGTTTTGAGGCGGTGTGAAACCATGACGCGAGAAGGCGAGCTTGCCGCTCGGAAGCATGCCGCTTGGAAGCATGCCGAGTCCTCCTAATGCCAGCAAGACAATAAATGAGTTCATACAGTTATATAAAGTTTTGTGTCACCTCAGTGTCGTGTGCTAAACAACTTCGCTGGTCATCCATCACCACACAGTGGAATGGCTCCTAAATTTTTAAATATGCTTCGTTTCTAACGTCTATAAAATATTACATTCATTTAACTGGCATTTATGTGACCATTTAGTTATTTTACAAGAAAAAACCATGATATGATTATGAAGTGTGCCGTAGTCGTGGACTCCGGTTTAATTTTGATCCTTTAGCGTCTTTCAAAGTGGCCATGACACGCAATTTTTCGCTCGTAATCTGTGTTATGGTAATTAATCCTTAGGTGTTCACAAACAAGCTGTTGAAAGTTCAGCGGATATAATCGAGTACCTAATTTAAAATGAATATTTTCGTAAACACGCGAGCGGCGCGAGAGTCGGACAACACCGACGCACTCGACAAACCGTTACGGAACAAGCCAGTTTTTCTGCGAGTGTCTGTATTCCGGCCAACGATTTTGTTTCGAGGTCAGCTACGCGTACAGTGGAGTCATTTCAGCTTTCTTCAGCTTGGCATTGAAAATGGAATGTTGCGGCGGCTGAAACTTAGGTGGAATACGACGGCTCCTCTCCATGAAGCACATGACGTCACGCACGCCATGGCAAAATGGCGGTCGCCAGCAGCAGCCGGGGTTTATAACCGGTGAATTCTAGGGCTCCTTTTGCAGTGAAGTATTCTCTTGCAGTCAATTTTTCATATATGTACAAACACAATAGACCCTCTACTTGTATTTTTCTTTGAAAACCGTAATTAGGTGGGTGACCGTGTTATGGCCACTTTAACGTGCACATCAGTCTACGTACACCGGTGTGTCTGCACTTCTCCCCCTTCGAAATTCAGGCGCTGTGGCCGGCATATCAAGCCGAGTTCTGAAGTTTAGCAGTACCTCAGCTGCTAAGCTACCATAACTGGTGATGCTGAATTTTTTATTTATATGTCGGATCATGACGCACTGCTTAATGTCGACACGACTTTACGGCGCTTGTAATACCTCGCTTTCGAACAAGCAACTTGAACAGTTCTGCCAGCTTTTCACAATCGGCGAACGACCAGCGGGTAAAACTGGTAAATGACGAAGAAAAAGAATTTTACTAAGCACCAGTGCTTACTCCCACTCATTTACCAATAACCCGTGGTGTGTGCATACTCTTTAAAATCCTGCCACAGTCCGCTGCAATCATGAGCTCTCTCTCTTTCGCCATCTTTTCTAGCATCATCTTTGTCTTTTGCCTATTCACGTTTAGCTCATATTTAGTTTGTCAAGCATGGTAAATTATAATGTGCCACTGCCGCTGGATCAAAGCGGACACTTGTCCGCTTCGATCCAGCGGCCGTGAATGTGATAAGCACACTAAAAAAATCACAGCATATCCGCGGAGTGAATGGTGATGAGTGGGCGAAGCTCCGGAGGTACATCATCAAAGACGTGATGGTGGTTGGTTGCATGTGGTCAAACGTTATGCATGTGAGACCATATCGCGACGCCATGTGTTGTATGGCATCGCGATCGTCATCGTCGTCAGCGTCATCGTTATGACGCATAGTGGGTACATTCCATGTGGTGTGCCGTGATGGCAGCGTCATCGTCATCACACAGGGAGATACTGCTGGTTACGCAGGTGGCTACTACGTACTACAAACTACAAGGGACGCACGACCCACGGCAAAGACTTGATGGTGGTTGGTTGCATGTGGTCAAACGATGTGCATGTGAGACCATATCGCGATGCCATGTGTTGTATGGCATCGCGATCGTCATCGTAATCACGGCACACCACATTCCATGTAGTGTGCCGTGATGGCAGCGTCACCGTCATCACGCAGGAGGCTACTACGTACTACAAACTACAAGGCGACGCACGACCCACGGCATAAGGAGCTTCGCCCCTAAAAAAAACACTTCATTGACCGCCTGAGTAAAAACGTTGCATTTCAAAGACGAATAATACCACCCAGCTCTCTATGCATTGTGATAAAATAATTGCTGTGTATTTTTTTTAAGTCGTCGTACTGGTACACATCCGATGTCTCACCGATATCAATAACCGTGGGAGGTGCCTGCGCTGTATGAGTGTGGTCATAAATATTCGCAAGATGAGTCAGCAAAAAAGTGGCAGACTCTGCGGAGGCACTGCTTTTTCCACACGAAAGGAAATTGTTGTCGTCTGTCACGAGCCAGCTGCTGCCTGAAGAAAACAGACTGTTATGCGTGCGCATTTCGTGTAAGCAATTTTTCGTTATTGTCAAAATGAAGGTCGACGAAAAAATTACTTTGCTAAATGTATAGCTAAACGCTGTTTCTCTTCTGCCTTATTTCTTCTTTGCGTATTATTAATTTTAGCTAAAAATATCGCATTACCAGAGGAATGTGCAATAGATACTACTGCGATTAACAGTCACACCCAGAACAATGAAGACTACGAGCATAGATGCGCACCGCTTCTTTCACACAAATTTTCATTTGTAATGAACCTAACACGAGGTATTTGTGATGATCGTGCATAGTTTTCTGGAAGAATAGGATCAAACCACTTCGTGGTCTATACAAACAAGAACAAGGCACTGTTTCATAAAGAGCTAAGGCGATAAGGAACGAAATATCCTGGTATTCATTAAAAGTTGTGAGAAAGATGTCTCGCAATGACGCCGTAACTGAAACAACAGGGTGTTATCTTGTTAGCATCGTTTTGAATGCTTTCATAATGATGTCAAAAACACATCTTGGGGGAAAGACGGCTGTCTCCGCGTTTTCCTTGTCAGTTATGAAATTAGAGAAGTTTTGCGTCAAGATGATGCCAGACCTAAATTTGCTGCGAAAAATAATGTTTTGTTACTTGATTTCAGGCGCAGTGATATCATCATAGGCGAGAAAATTTTAAATTTACAAGATTCACCGTAATATTTACCGTGCTCATTTCGCAGCCCTAATGTAAACTTAATCCATCAGCAATCGCACGTCAAGAACTTAAAATGTTAGAGGCCAATGAATTGCTGCTACAGGGTATTCACAAGGAAAATCGCTAACAGAATTGTAACCACCTTAGAATGCTATCCTCCGAAGGTTTGAGCGAAATTGCGTCAAGGCTACTCGACAATAGACCATATCCACATTATCAATCAGGCGATAGATAAAAAGAGAGAATAAACCAGGCCTTATAAATAGCCTTCATAAATTGCGGTCCTTCATTTGACTCGGTTGAAATCTGAGCAGTCATGCCAGCATTACGAAATCAGGTCCTATGCGAATCGCCCACAAAAATGCTGGAAGATATCAAACAGCTGCTGCAGAGTCACCATTGTCTTCCAGAAAAAAAAACAATAAAACCCAAATAAAGAAGGGTGCAAGGCCGGGACATACGATCACCTCAATAGTGCTCACTACTTGTTTACACAAGATTTTCACAGCCCTGGTTGGCAACAGTAGAGAGTAAAAGTTCATAGAGAGTACCTTAGTAGCCTGCGATTCACTGATAATACTGTCTAGCCAGGTAGCTTAGGTGGAATGGCAAAACATGATTACTGAATTGAACATTCAAAGCAAAATGGTGAGTCTAAAGATTGATATAAAGAAAGCTAAAGTAAGGTTTAACAATTTCGGAAAAGAACATCGCTTTACAACAGGTAGCGACCGCATAACCGAACCATTAGAATCAAGTAACTAGAAGAATAAGAATGGGTTGGAGGGCAATTGGCAGCTATTAGACCATTATTATCAGTTTACCTGCATCCCTCAAATGAAAGCACATAACAGCTGTAGAGAGGAGAAATGGTGGAGAAGGAAAGGCAGGGAGCTTAACCAGTCCAGGATAACCGGTTTGCTACCCTACACGTGGGAACGGGATAGGGGGAAATTGAAAGAGGGGAAAGAAAGAGAAAGCTAGCACATAACACAGCACACACACAAATATGCAGTCCGTCACAGTTCATCACGCTGTACTTACCTAACGGGGTAGTTACCCGGAGGCTTAAGAAAGGGGTGCAACTTACATTGAGGACGACACATCAAGCATTCGAAAGGAAAATGATGGGTGTTACGACAAGGGACATGAAGATAGCATGGTTAAAGGTGCAAAGGCAAGTTAAAGACATATTACTCGAAATGAAGAATAAATTGGCTTGGACAATAAATATAGCATGAAGTCAAGATAACCGCTGGTCGTTATGAATGACCGACGATATTCTAAGGCAAGGCAAGCACCACCGGAAAATGCAGGAAGTTATGTGGGTGGATGATACGAACGAGAGGATGAACTTGTGTAGAAAACATCGCTAGAGCATGCAGAAAACTGGATCAGTTGTAGTAACATGGCACAGTACATTGTACTGCTGTAGGCGAGGTCAGAGAGAGAGATGGGATGCGGAAAGGCAGGGAGGTTAACCGGAAATCAAATATCTGGTTGGCTACCCTGCACTGGGGAAGGGGTAAGGGGAGACAGAAAAGTAAGGAAGAGAGGAATGAGAGAGGGAGGGGAAGCAGAAACACACACACTACAAACACAGGAGTGTCACAAGCGTTCAACGAGGCGGGTCGCTCGCAGGAACTTCAACAGCGCCTTCGTCGCTTTCAGGCGTGAAGCTCGATATCCCCGGCATTTCAAGATCGACTTCTCAGAAAGAGGCTCGTCGTCGAGTCGCCCAAACACTGCTGCGAGGTACTGTCTCTGAGAGCTGTACTGAGGGCACTGACATAAAACATGTGCAATGGTTTCATCACTGCCGCAATGTTCACATTCAGCACTGTCTGCCCATCCGATGCGGCAAGCAAAGGCGCTCGTAAACGACACCCTAAGCCACATGCGGCGGAGAACGGTCGTCTCAGATCGGGGTAGGCCAGATGGAATTGCAAGTCGTAGACACGGATCCAGGCTGTGAAGACGGGTGTGGGGAAAACCGGGCGTGTTCCACATAGACCTTGCGACATCATGCGCGAGCATGTTAATCTTTGCTGCTGCGTCGCTTCTTGATAGTGGAATAGGTTCCATCTCGCCATTTTCATGAGCATTCTTAGCTGCGTCGTCGGCATGCTCGTTACCAGTGATGCCGCAGTGACCTGGTAACCATTGAAGAGTTACGTCGGGCCCCTTGTCTATTAGCTGATGGTATAGCTGTCGTATTTCCAGGTTGATAGGGGTTGTGATTGTGACAAGATGATGACGGTATTCGCAAGCACAACGCATGCACTCTACAACTTTCACCTCCCTGCAAAGGTTCTATTTATTCCTGAAGCACAAAACGTATGTCGCTCTAGAAATCACCATTAGGAAATATGATAATCCTTAATATCAGGCCAATTGTCTGAAAATTTTTTTTTAAAAAGCTATAATCACTAGAAATTATTAGGCTACAATATAAAGCACATCCTCTTAGGCACATGTGAGCATTATAAAGCAAGTCCTCTGTTTTTGTTATTTTTTCATAATGAAAAGTTTCATTAAAAAGTGGGCCTTACGCCAGCACTCCTAACTCAAGTTCCACTCATTCAAAAAAATTTATTTTTTGTAGGGACATGAAAAGAGCTTTGGCCCGTGCAATGAACCAAAACAAATGAGATCTGATGAATATTAAAAACATAGTGATTAAATAGCCCAAAAGTATGCACTAACACTTGGGGCACCTTCGTATAACAGCCAGCCATAGCAAATCAAATCTTGTTGCGCGATTTTGCTTATTTTGGTTCATTGCACGCCTACTAATGTGATAAATAAGTGTACCAAGTTTTAAAGAAAAAATGTTTACTAACAAAAGAGTTATGACTGTTCGCGTACGGAAAAATACCAGAAATATAAGTTCTGAGAAAATCCACAAAAGAGATTTGAAACAGGTGAAGCGCTTACACCAGATGATCAGGAGTACTGAAATTCTCAATATTTGCAGCCAGTGCCATCATGGATCTCACCACTGTGTTCCTTTGCTCTAGCGGCAACTCTAAATTTTTTTTCTAACTTTTGCAGCATCAGTGCCATCACGATGTGCTTTCGCGCTGCGGTGCTGATCATTTGTGAGGCACGATTTTGCAGTATAGAGGCCAGGCTTGATACGACTTTGCCTAAAAATATGAAATCTGCTTCTGCGCCATTATTCACATGACATAGAGCGTCAAACAAAGCAAATTTGATGGTTTACAAGCTCACATACGTGTCCGTGAGCGTCAACAACACATATACCGCGTTACGCGCTCACCTCGTGAAATGGTTACGATTTTTATGATTAAAAATAACGTGTCGACAACGCTTTTAGAGCATTGTTACATGTTGGCAGTCGATATGATTGCTAAATAGCCAACAAAATACTACATATCGAGCTAATTTTGTGATGCAGACAAAACTGGCACTTTCAGTTTCGGTTTCGCAGGTGATGGGTGGTCTAACATTTTGCTTGTATCTTTTGAAAAAATCTACATAGAAACTTTCTGGAGCAAAATGATGGGCAATAAATCGCGCATTTAGCATGATCAAAAACCAAAAAATGAAATTTTGAAAAAAAAATCTCTTTTTTTTACTTGGCCTCACAGCTTATAAGGAGAGGGCGTTGCCACTCACGTGCTCAACAAACGATGAATGACAACTCAGGTTCTATCAACCCGAAATAGAGGTTAACGAGTGTATTGTATCAAAGGCGGAGTTCCTACAAGGTGTCAAATCGACATTTCCGACGAGTTTGTACTTCGATATGATAAAGTGGCACACAAACTCCCACCCCCCATCCCTATAGAGCTTGTTTACATAGCACGTTTTTATACTGCCACGATTCAGTTATCTTTTTAACACGATAGTGTTAACAGCTCGTTTCGCAGATATTTTGGTGGCTGTGTCAGCGTCGGTGTCGGTGACGGCATCGTTGGTTGTTAGCGAAAAATCATCATCTTGTCCATGACCGAAAAATCGTGAAAGATGCAAATAGAATAAATAATAAAAATTTTCGGGCCTCAGGGAAAATCCACAACAGGTCAATTACGTGGCAAGGAGGTGTTCATACCACAGAGCCACGATATTCTTTTTTTTTTCTCTTTACTACGGGGAAGGAAACGGTTGCACTTAGATTGACACTCCAAAAATTGAAACCGCTTCGGAAAAAAAAACACTATTTGAATGTCATGTAGTGGATGGAGTCGCATTAACGCATGTAATATTGCGTGGCAGAAGCGTAGAATCGCGCCAGGTGTCAAAAGATGTAAATTCCCCCAATGAATGGGTGTTTCAAAGGCCGACCCCTGACAAAGCACTCAGACATTTAATCATCATCAGCAGCAAAAGCATCAACGAAATGAACAGCTGCGTAGGTTCGCGTGTTGCCTTACAGACGCGTAGTGGGCCCTTAACCGGAATAATTGTGGCGTAGTGTGCACTTGACAACTGTGCTTGTAGTAGCCATTCAAGGATAGTTTGAAACGGCCAAAGTTACACCCAGACTGGTAAGTTTCCATACGGCATGGTTGAGGCATACACCGAGAACCGAAGCAGCCTAGCAATTGAGAAGGCGATGCGCACGAGGCCCGACTACGCTATCGCGTTCTGCTCTTGAAGGCGAAGCTCGAGCGTCCTCCAAGGGGTTTTTTTTTTTTTGTGTGTGTGTGTAGGAGCGAAGCTTCTTAGGCCCGCACCCCGCCGTCCCCGTCGACGCTGTCGAAGCTCCCCGTAGGACTGAAACACAGGTGTTACACATACCATACATAGAGAGTTCACAGTGCGCAAGCAATTTGGTAGCGTTGGGAGCTGAGAAAATAGTACCTCGTTTAGGTTCCTGAACTCAACCTGACTCTCATTAGAACAAAACACTGACATGAAATATTTCCAGCAACTCACGCCGATGTCATTAGGGGCCGTCAGCACTGATTTATCTCTACCACGTTTCGAAAAGTTTAGGTAATCATCTGTCGCGACCTCCCCCGTGTTTCACCATATTAATGACAGCTGGCAGCGCACATCCGCTACAAGCAATTGCAGGAAAAGTGAGGGCATGTGCATTAGTTTTGCACGTGTCGCTCCTGATAACCACCATTCGTCAAGCGCTGCCACGTGGAACTCCTGCTTTCAATTCCGCGAGCTCAAAAGTCTCACACCTCGTAATCTGTTTGCTCCAGCACTACGGAGAGCAGCATCGAAACTTTAAATACTCTTTCTTGTATAACGTTTTGTAGTAGCGATATAGCTGAAAGCTAGGCATGTAGGTGTAACAAGGGGGAAAAAAAGGCGCCCCTTCAGCAGCATGCGTCATAACCTCGCACTTTTCTTGTTGTTTTTTTTTTGTTTTTTTTTATGCGTACGCGCAGCTTACTTTCGGTGTAGTCGCGATCTCGTGCACGGGCACGTGGCGGCATTCCACGGCCGCCACGGTAACTATGCAGCTCAATCCATTTGGGTTTATAGCATCACTTGTCAGTACAGGTAACGGTTTCTACCTGACATTGAAAATTAGCTGCGAATTGAAGGTCTCATGCTGCGCTGTACTCTTTGTCTGGCATGTTCTCAGGAGCGTTTACGACCGATCAGCAGCGTTGTCTGATTATGTTAAAGAGGTGTTTCAGGGCCCCTTTAAAAGATCCTCCTAACCACGAGCGCAACGCAATTAAACGTCTCCTAGGAGCCCTCTGGCATGGCGTGACTGTGGCCTCTGTTTTATCGTTGCGATGTATTAAGCACTCACCGCTCGCAGCTAACGTAAGAGATTAATGAAGCGTATCACATCAGAAAGTTTGATAGCGTGTGCAGTGGCGTAAATCCATAAAGATCACAAGGGGGGGACACACATCTTCCAACGGCGGCCATTTTGTTTTTACAAATATGCTTTAATTTTAATTATACAATATTAAAATTATGCATTCACATATAATAATAATAATAATAATAATAATAATAATAATAATAATAATAATAATAATAATAATAATAATAGTAGTACAATAAAACGAGCAAGAGTGTCGAGGCCCGGTGACAAAAAATAGCACTGGGCATCCAAGCGGCATCACATGGCGACGTTAGTTTCTAATACCAACTCGTGGGCAGGCGCTAGCGTCTCTCCAGCTGCATCATTCGGGTTAAAGTATGCAATAAAAAATGGTAGCACTTTTTGTTCTAACGCATAAAAGTATTTCCCATCGTGCGTACTGGCCAGAAGTACTTTGTTTCTCTGCACTGAAGGTGCTTCAGATTTCAGAGTTGGTTTTACGGAAACTTTGTTGTCATTGACGGTCAAGAAATACAAATGTGACGTTTGCAAGATAAATCTCAAGGGGGGGACATTTGCATGGGGTGTCCCCCCCCAGCCTGAGTACAGGGGGGTCAGGACCCCCCCTGACCCCCCCCCCAGGATTTACGCCACTGAGCGTGTGTGTAGATTCTCCATCACATCGCCTTATACAAAAAAAAAGAAACAATGCGTAAGCAAAGCGACTCTAAACTTAGTCCAGCTCTTTGCATATAGCCAACCCGTGACAAGTGCGTTGTTTTTATCGTTAGGTATCGTTAGGCAACAGTAAACAACTGGTTATATAAAACATATGCGCCTGTTGAACATATGTCTGTGCGTATAACATTTGTACATATCTTTAGCGTTATTTCGTAACATTTCGCTGAATAAAAAATTACAATATAGTCACCTTCTCTCCGCATGCGTCGCATAACATCGACTCCCAAGGTACGTGGGATCTGTCGAATTTTTTTTTTTTGTTACGGTGATTAAGGGTACACTTTCACACCTGTTTACCTTCATGTTCATGTGCATAGCATCGCGTATAATAACGCAGTCGTAGTCAGTTCAAAAAGAAGTTATCTGGCTTATCTATCTGTTCTTGAGACAACAATCACGAAAACACAGATAAACATGCATATTATCTTATCAGAAACAGTAAAGTATGGCACTGCCGGCCGTAGTGAAATTTTTCACTACATACCGTGCAAAGCTCACCACTTCAGCTTAGCTGAGCGCATTTTACCACTTCGAGGGGGTTTTATCAGGGTAATCTGCTGTCCGTGTGCGGTGTCATAAACTTTTTCATACGCTGAGTCTTGAGGGAACTGTATGAAGCTGTACTGTGTAAGTTCCGTTGATACGTCAGTTTCATTGATAGTATGACCGGCCGTTCATCAAGGCTGCGTGCGACAGACACACAATATTAAATAGCTGTCTAAATTCAGTGGTTTAGGTGAGTGATTCGCAAATCGCTAGTCTGTTTCGTGCTTCAGCATTGTGCTTGTATCAAAAGATCGTGACACTGCGAGAGCCAGTCAGTGGTTAATATACGCACCTCAACCATGACATAAATTACTTCTTGGCAGTACCGAAACTGTGCAGCCGCAATTCTTGGCGATAGCAGCGTTTGACCTAGGTTTCCACTGAACTGACTGCCGTAAAAACGCATTGAGCATTACATGTTGAAGATTTAAAGGGACCATGACACCAAATTTGCGATCATAATCTGTGTTATCTAGGTTAATCCTTGTGCATTAACGAGTAAGCTGGAGAAATTTGAGCGCCTTTGGTCGAGCACATAGTTTATAATTGAATATTTTTACAAACACGCAAGCGGCCTGAGAGTCGGGAAACACTGGCGCACTCGCGAGCCGTGACGTAAAAAGGAGCTAGCTGTGCGAGCGTCAGCTTTCCGGCGAACGATGTTGTTCCATAATTCGCTGCACGTGAAATTGAGATAATTTAGCTTTCTTCAGCTCGGCACTGAAACTAAACGATTTGAAACGGCTG
Source organism: Rhipicephalus appendiculatus (assembly GCA_030522465.1). NCBI lineage: Eukaryota > Metazoa > Arthropoda > Arachnida > Ixodida > Ixodidae > Rhipicephalus > Rhipicephalus appendiculatus. The sequence goes on along the minus strand of JALIZH010018425.1, from coordinate 31,439 downwards.
AAACGGCTGAAAACAGCACATGACGTCACACGCGCCATGGAAAAATGGCGGACACCGATGGTGGGCGGGGTTCACGGCCGGTTTCTTCTAGGGCTTTTTTTTTTGCACTGAAATATTATTTACGGCCCACTTTTCATATCTGTATGGGCATAACAGACCCTCTACTTCAACTGTTTGCTGAAAGCCACAAATTATAGGGTGACCGTGTCATGGCCTCTTATGTTTCCCTCATTAGAGTCGTTAGTGGGACAAGGTCGCTTGTCTTTATTGTGCTCGACTGCACATGTGAGGCGGCGTGCTCAGTCGCTAAAGCAGCTGGCAATGCGTTATAACTGCGATGTCGAGACGAGTGAGGTTAATGTCACACATCAGGCGTGTCTAAATCAAAATGACTGCCTCTGTGACAGCTATTCGCCGGGTACCGCACGTCATTGGATGTACGAAAGCTCCACATATGGCACCTGTACTCGCCAAAAATGTCAAGCGCTTATTCGAAGCACAGAATAACATCAGTCAAGCACACGTACTCCGTGAACTTGGCAGATTTGCCCTAAAACGAGAAGCATTGACAGCTAAAGCACCTAATGAGGCTATTTCATTGCGATTTGAGTGCTTGGACAGTGTTCCAGTCACACGCAGCTGGAATAGGTTAGGTAGGCAATGAGGGGTAATTGCTTCTGCGCAGAAAGAAAAGCTCCTTTGCAGCAACAAGGCGCAACACTGCGTTGGTGTGATTAGCATTGTACGTCCAGTAGCGTTAGCGGCGGCACACCTCAGTTGTACAGGAGACGGAATTAACGGAAAAGTCACCGTTATAAACCATCCAACGCGAGACAACGTGTACGTTTACTGCTCATTCCACTCGACTGCGGTTACGCGCACATTACCAGCAGGCGTACCAGCGCCTACATGCAGTATGTGTTTGGGCAGGGCTCATTATTTCACTAATTCCTTCTTTTAAGCTGTCAGCCCCGCGAGGGCTATTACAGGGGTGAAAAACCAGAAAAAGCTAAAGCGCTTCCAACCTGAACAAGGCATGAACATAATGTGCACGCGAATTAAAATTTTCGCAAGAGAAGCACCACCATTTTTATAAAGAGACAATGAAAAACAATGATACCACAAAACAATACACCATTTTTAAACTGTGTTATTAAAGTTAAAAGAGGTTACATAAGAAATCTTGAAGCCAGCACCCGAAGGGAAGCCCCTGTTCTGGCACCAAAGTTCGTGCAGATATTGCGATCGCCACGCGGCTGCATGTTGTGGAGCAAGGGTCGGCCACGTTTGGAGGCGGAATGCCAAGTTGCATAAAGCCGACACAGCGGGGGGCCAAACGAACGGCGAATCGGGAGGAAGCGGGGGGGGGGGGGGGGGGAGGGGCGTTGCAGGCAAAGCATCAGTGTTCGGCAAATTCCCAAAAATTTGGAAAACTAGATTAAAAATGATGTTCATTTTCAGCGTGCATGTCACAAAGTTGCAAACTTTGGTTACAAGGGAGAATCCTGTTTTAGGTCCAAACTGCCACGTCGGCCTTCATACAGGAAGTGACCTGAGAAAGGGGCGGGGGGGTCGTGCCGGGGGGCCGCATAATGCTGCCACGCGGGTCTCATGCGGCCCCCCAGGCCGCTGGTTACCGACCCCTATTGTGGAGTATAGACATCTGCAGCATAGCAGGTTCCTTTGAGCGGTACCTAAGTACAGTGCAAGTTGGTTTGGTAATGTTGTACGCTCAAACACAAGCACTAAGATTCACGACTTCCAATATTCTTAAATTTATATCAGTACGTTTGCCTCGGCCACCAATCTTCCTATACAAGTACGGCTGAATGCATCGAAAAATAGTACTAAATTTCAATGATTTTATAATCGCATCTCCATTGTAAAACTATCTAGGTTAAAGCTGGATGTCATCGCAATAAAAAAAAAGCTGCATGCTCCGGTGTCAAAAGTTTTTAGTGCGCTTAGCACATTCACGGCGGCTGGATCAAAGCGCACGAGTTTCCGCTTTGATCCAGCGGGCGTTTGATCCAGCGGCCGCGGCACATTATAGGTTACCATGCTTGACAAACTAAATGAGCTAAACATGAATAGACAAAAGACAAAGATGGCGCTAGAAAACATGGCGAAAGAGACAGAGCTCATGATCTCAGCCTACTGTGGCAGTGTTTTAAGAGTATGTATAATTAGGCCAATCACAGACAGGGTACCTTACTCATGAAAATAAGATTTTCTGAAGAATATTACCACGCGTGTTTTATTTTGACGCATTCGGGTCTACAAGACGTGCGTCTTGCCGGACATGAATAAAGTTGTTCATCCATCCATCCATCCATTCGGGTTTCACCCACAAAGATTGTAAGAAACGCTCCACGCAGGCTGAGCAGCAATGTTTGAGAAGCTTCCCGATAACTGGAGATCATTGTGTTAAGATTGCGCGTAGGACGCGAATAGTCTATACTAGAGTCTAGAGATTTCGCGTCAACTAGCGATAACGCTAGAATCGTCGATACCATATGTATAAAAACGGACGCGCTGTACTGCTTGGCAGATTATCAACGGCCGGCGCTCTGTTCGCTGATATGAGTGCACAGAGTGCACTGCTTGTTGTCGTTTGAGTTTCCGTTTCCCGGCCATAAGTTCGGCCAAATAAAGTGTTCCATCTTGAACACGCTGACTGCTGCCTTCGTCAGCGTCACGGCTTCGTGACATGAGGTGGAGGTGCTGTTCGTTCATATTCCGGACGCCCCCGTCAAGCCGCCAACCCAGCCCAAGTCGCAAAGAAGACATCGACAAGGTCTACCGCCAGATTACGGGCTTCTACATGAAAAGACCCGGCAGACCAAGACCCTGACCTCGACCGCAGCGACGATGACAGCCCCTGTGCCGCCTGTACCCCTCCGGCTACGGCAAAGTTGGCGGCTACCCACGGAGCCGCCAACTTTCCATGGTTCATCACCAGAAGACCCGGAAACCTGGCTTGAAGCATACGACCGTGTCGCCACCTTTAGCAACTGGAATACTGAAGACAAGCTACGTCATGTCTACTTCTACCTGGAAGATGCGGCAAGAACCTGGTTTGAGAATCGAGAGTTCTCACTTCAAACCTGGGATCTCTTCCGCAGCGCATTCCTAGGCACGTCCACAATCGTCGTACGCAAGGAAAGGGCCGCTTCCTTGCTGGAGACACAGGTACAGCTACCAAACGAAAACGTCCCCTCTTCATGGAAGAGATGAGCCGACTTTCCCGCCAGGCTGATTCTGCGATGCCCAAAGACAAGGAAGTTCGCCTTCTCATGCGGGGTGCTAAACAAGAACTCTTTGCAGACAGGGCGACCCGCCCACGACGGTCACCGAATTTCTCGCCGAGGCTATCTCTGTTGAGAAGTCTCTTGAGATGCGGACGAAACAATATAACCGCTCCGCGATGTCTATAACATATGACCGTGACTGAATGAGTATGCAAGGAACTACAACATTTCTTTCCTCGGTAAAATACTTTTTGTAGAGGAACAAAGCTGGAATATGGTTTGGAGCCACAAAAACTACGTTACACTTTATTACTTGTATTCTTGTAAATGCGTACTTGCAATTACAAATCAAGGTAATTGGGACTACAAGAATTTATCTTGCTTGCAAGCTCAGACTTCGATTGTTGTTTAACTGGCAGTACAAATTGCGTTTATTTTCAGCATGTGTACCACGTGTACGCCTCCCCTTTTGAGAGAAAATAGCATACCACACAAACAGCTTTTGTCGCGGAAAAACTGGAAGTTGTCTTTAGTAGCTGATCTTGTCAAACTGCTCAGAGTTGTCTGAATCTGCCGTTCGTGCGTCGCCATGTCAGGCGCGTGGAAGCCTATTCGGAGATTATCAACGCAATTGAAATGCACAAGGGTCAATATTACGCATTTTCAACGCAGTTCGTTTTAACCATAAAAAGTGTTATGCTTAAGATGCAACACTGACTACGGTGCCCTGATCGTTATATAGGGTTTTGTGTAGTGTTATTAAATAACAAAACCCAAAATGATGTCCTGACAGAAAGAAAAAGTAGTCTCTACTACCTTTCGATTCTTTTTTCCTTGCTAGGAAAGCCAGAATTCAATTCACAGGATGACATCCGAGGAAACCTGTCTAATTCCTAAGTTGGCGGGTTTTTTTGCGTTTACATAAAAGCGTCACAAGACGATGCTGAATTGTTTTTGTTTTTTTTTCGCAAAAGCACGGTAATAGTGCATTAAGAGAGTGTGCTTTGGGATGATGTAGTGCATGTATAGCTTGTCTGCAGAAAATTTCTCCGTGAAGAAGTATTTTCGTGCACTGTAGGCACAAAAGACACAACAAAGTCTCTTCACTTTGTACTCCTCTGGTGTTTTAGAATTGAAGATGGTCCATTCGTAGCCAGCTGTCTGTAGTAATATAGGAACGGAATTCGCTTTATAGGCCTATGAAACCAAATTTGTGTTTTTTTAGACCCACTGGTGACAGTAGCAACAATAGGGCCAGGGCTTTTTTATAGGCCGCATGCACCTTCTGTTATGTGCGGTATTATTTGTGCATCTGTAACAAAAAAGAAAAGTTTAGCCAACAAAGGTAGCTCTGTTTTATAATAATTTGGCAATAATATTTACGCAATTATTGAGAACTACTTGGAGAAAACTCACAAAAAACGTCAGCCCGCGCAGCACATAGTCCAATAGCAGTTATAGCGTGGCTCATTCACTCGGACAGACAATACTCTCTAAATTAATACCTGAAGGATCACACTGAGTAGCATGCTATTTCATCTTGACATAGTTAAATACACTGTTTTTGTAGTACCACCACCGAGATCAGTAGGATTAAAGTGGTGGCTGTTACTGAGTCTGTTATGATTCTGTTTGAGACTTAATTCACGCAATTCCGTGCGCGTGTATTTCCTTTGAACTAAAGCCTGCTCGCATGGCACACTAATATCATCTGTTTTCATAATACAGCATTAAACTGCATCATAACACATATCGGATGCCGTACCTCGGATTAGACTATATATACCTTTAATGGCGCGTTCATAATGTTCTCTGGGAACCATCAAGTGAATAGGTTTGACATGGAAAATGTTCATTTTTGTGCAAGTGTTTCACGCCATGTCCTGCACTTCGTAGAATAAAACGGCGCCATGACTTCCTATGCGTGGGTGCGCAAAACATGTTGATGGAGAAAGAGACGGCACTCTATTCCTCCTTCAATGCTATCTAGAGCGTACGCCAAGTCCAATTACACATCCAAGTAGACTGCATGTAGGCTGTCAGCCGTCACTTTTACTGTTACTTATCTCAGTGCATATCACGAAACAAATTTACAACTTCAGGAATGAGGTGCGCGGTGTTATCTATTGCACTACAGTAATCTGTCCTGCCGGCTACCTTTATTGTGATAGCACTTATATGGACAGTCTCAACGGGTGTTTGCTGTCACCGTTGCCGCTGCCGTAGCCGTTGCCGTCACCGTCGCCGTCGCCGTCAGTCGCGTGTAAAGTCGAAATTGATAAGATCCACAGAGCATCGTGTGTTCCGCCCGCGGGTAATAGCGCGCGAGCGGGGGTGGTGAGCGCGGCTGAAGAGCAGATAAAACTAGCCGGCACATTTCCGTCGCTTCGAGGCGCATGCGATAACATCCCCCCGCTTGTTACACCGGCGTTGAGTGCTCAAGCAGAGACGAAATGCCCCGCTCGTCTTTAACGAGCGTGAAAAAGACGCGAGCGGGAGGAGGGGGGGTCCTTCGAGCAACCACTGCGACCTTTGATTTTACGACCGCGATCGTGGCAAGCGCGCGTTATCTCGCTATCTCAGCAGCCGTCAGCGGGCGGCTCGCCTCGCACGCCCTTCTAGGTGCTGCACTCTCAACGCGAATAAAAATGTGCGAAGACTGTCCCTGGAGCGGCCGTATCCTCTTACACCAGCGTTTTGTAGAGTGGCATGAGATCGGATCCAAATGAGTTAGCTGCCAGCCTCACTTCGTATAACATTACAATTCGTTGCTATCGCACTCATTGCTTCACCCTTGCGGTGAAACTGTGACTTTTTTCAGAACGTTATTTCTCGCACACCCGAGGGCATGCCAGTGAAAATCAGTCTTCAAATAAAGTCCGCTTACCGATTAGTACATTGCTAGCCTTAACAAAATGAAACCAGCAGTGAATGAAGACATGGATAGCACAGGAAACCACATTTCTTGTTCTTAACTGTGGCGGCTTAATTATGACTTAAATAGAAAGGAGTTAAAGTCGATGAAAAAAAATTCCCCATCTCCCACTAAAGGGAACCATGTGTGGATGCGAAGCAGCGGGGAGCTAGTCAGCTTGAGAGGGAGGAACGTCGCCGCTCTCATTTCACGGCAGCGGTCCGGGCGCTCATCGCGGCGCTGCACAGGAGAGAGAATGAGGCGCGCTAGCTCCGTCATTTTCATACCGCGGAACTACCTTGGCGCCCCCCAGAGGAGTATGCAGCTGTCACACCACCTGTCATGCGCGCCGCTCCGTAGAAGATTCCTAGAGGACACGACGGGGGGGGATCGTAGGAGAGGAGAGAGAGGGGGGAGGGGACGTGCATGCGCTGTGGGGGTGTGGGACGCGGGAGCCGCTACGTAGAGTAGAGGTTTCCTAGAGGAGAGAGGGGGAGGGGACGCCCCAGCGCTGTGGGGGGTGTGGGACGCCGGAGCCGCTCCGTAGAGTAGAGGATTCCTAGAGGAGGGAGGGGGGAGAGGACGCGCATGCGCTGTGGGACGCGGGCGCCGCTCCGTAGAGTAGATGATTCCTAGAGTAGAGAATGGGGGTGATCGTAGGAGAGGATAGGGGGAGGGGACGCGCATGCGCTGTGGAGGTGTGGGACGCGGGAAGGAGGGACGGACTAAGCCCCTCCAAACACATACAAGCAAGATCAAGGAATGGAGTCAACCTGGGCGACAGACACCACTTGCCTAGCCATTGCTAAACGGCCTCTCTGTGCTCTCGGCCATGACTCTGATGACTGTGATAGTGGTTGACGGCCTTCATATTACTACAGTGTTCTGGTTCGCATAATGGGTGCTTCCCTACTTCATGAAAGTGGCCGGACGCGGGACGCGGTACGGGGGACGCGGGACGCGGGATGGGCGGACAGAGCCCCGAGCATAAGATGCTTCGCATCTAAAAACCTGCCATCGGTAGAGACTGAACCTACAATCTTTGCGTTATCCGATTGTTGCAGGTTCCGTCCCTACCGGCGTTGCATATACGGGCTGAAGTCGCAAATTGAAGAAGAACGCAGATGTTTACTCTCGTAACTTTCAACATACCCCAACGTGAACACCTTTCCAAACTTTCAACATACCCCAACGTGAACACCTTTCCACCATAACAGGACACTCTCACGCAAGGTTGAGAAAAACTTCGAGGTCTTCCGCTTTCAATTCTTGATTTATTGAAAACGCAGGATACTGTAAAGGGAAATATCGAGCAATAATAAATGGGACCTATTCATGGCAAGTGTATTTACAAAAACTGTGCCACTAGGTAAACTAATGCCGCTTGGCACATTATGTCTAATATTTTGATGACGTCATAACTTACTCCAAATGGAAGCAGCATCAATAGACCTGAAAACATTGAAAAGAAAACACACTATTCTATTTTGCGCATTTGATGAGCTCACAGTGCTCCGTTTCTGAAAGTATTGCATAGCCCGAATGCATTCGTATACTGTATGCACGAATTTTAACTGTCATTCTGCTGCCGCCCTCGCCGTACGTAGTATACTGCTCACAGCGATACTACTGCGAAGAGGATAGAAAGCATAAATCCTTAGTGTACTTCAGCACATTCTTTTCTTGTGTGCACCGAGCAGCTCCGTAAATCAAGTGACAGTCACGGCGTAAGACATTGAAAGCCTCTCTATTTTATATATGTGTGAAGCCTGAGCCAAAACACCATGTTCTACCACGTATACGCAAATCCCTACGAATACATATTGTAGTAATTATGCCGCCCTTAAAAACGATAACTAAGCTTTCACTGCGAAGTTATGCTTATATTGCACATAATATAACAGTACGCTTACATGGTATAGTTTATAATCAGACATGCCGTAAGATCAGTCCACATTTCTTTGCACAAGCACAAAAATCACCAACGATAGGTTTTCATGTTGTAGCCTGCCAAACACCAATACTGTACCAGTTTTTTTTGCATTTCCTTTTGCAGATTTTTCAATGTCTCGCGGCTCTTGTAATCAAGATATCTGCACAACAGCGCCGCTTTTACCACAGATACCGGCGCAAGTTCTTGAATTAATATGTGCTGATGGGCTAGTTGATGAGCCATGATTTTCGAAGAAGCAGCGCACAAAAGGACATAAATACGTACACATAAAATTACGCAAACACAAGCGCTGTACTGCAACTGATGGTTATTGTCGAAAATAAATCATCAGTGGCATGTAATAAATCATCATTTGCAGTACAGCGCTTGTGTTTGCGTCATTTTATGTGTGCATATTTGTGTCATTTTGTGCGCTGCTTCTTCGAAAATCTTTTATTAAGAACGTAATATATTAGTAGCACAATAAGCACTGCCATATATCCACACAAGCAAGCTACGCCCACATGTGAACACATAAGATCATGAATTCAGTCTTCGCTTTCTTCGCCCACTCACAAAACGCACAAAGAACGAGTCTTGAGGAATGGCAGTGGTGATGTGCCAACAGTTTAGTATCAAACTAGTCTACTTATGGAAGCTGGTCCGGTCAGAGAAAGTATGCTTCTACTACTTCACTACCGTGCAGTGGCTGCTAAGTTCGCGCGCTCAGACGGTAACGTGTTATAACCAAGTTGTCCATACACAGCACGTCCTCAAAAAATGAGCCCTAAAAACAATGGACTTTCTCACTCAGTTAATACAGCAATAAGTCTGGTACGCGGTAATATCGATTCGCTAAAAGCGGCGGTATAAATGCGAGACCATTAAAAGGCTGACAACACGTTCAGCCACCATGTAACCCTATTCACGAGCTATCTCATCATTTTTGGCGAAGCTAACCTATCCCATTATTCTTTTCTGTAATTTTTTTCCGGCTTATAGAACCAGCGCTCTCCCGACGTATCGCTCAATATTTTTTTTTTATTTTCACGTTCCTACACTTGCATGATATTTTCCAACGACCATCCTATCAGCGCATTACTACAACACTTTGCTTTCTGAAACCCCGCAAATAACTTGCAAAGCGAAGCTTCGTTCTTGACTGCCTACTTCAAGTTGGGAAACGCCTAATGATTAACCCGTTCCGATCTGACCGTCTCTTCTTCTTTTTACATACATCATGGCGTCTTCGAAAAGTTAAATTATTGCCCCTTTACTTACTGCACCTGCTCTGTTCACACAATGGCCTTCCTCTCGTCTCCTCTTCCCAAGCTGACGGAGGGAGGACGCAGGCTTCATCGACGCAAAACCATCTCCTCCTGCCAACCATCAACACTCTTCTCTCGTTCTCCACGCTTTTCCTTCTTTTCTACCACTTCACATTTCTTATCACACAGTCAGCTTTGGCTTTTTTGTGTTTCCTGCTTTAATTATTAAAAGCTGTGCTCACCTACTGCGTTCCTTACAGGCGTAACCATGTTTATCCCACCAATAGTTTCTTTTCTTCTGTGAATGACAAGTAGTGACAGCGGCACGAAGTGCCTTGAAGTCACTGAGTAACCCTTTCGAGACTAACACGCCAACGATGATGAGGCGCCATCGACGAACATAGTTCGGTCTGTATATCACGTGATGCTTTCATGTCCGTCCGTCCTCACCAGTACGATGTATTAAATCGACACTTGAACATTACATGGCCCAGGATGTCGTCTACTGGCACACAACACTTTTGCATCGCGGTTGAAAAAAGAATCGAATATGCCACTTCTCACTCTAGTATGTAGCTATATATTTTAACGCTCCAACTTTCAATGTGAATAATCTCTCAAGGTGAATAATCCATCTACCGCGCATGCACAGAAGCAACCATTCCCTTTTTTCCAGGAGCTTCCTCCTGCCGCTATATACACATCTATTATGCAAGAACAGTTGGCGATAAGTGCGTATGTTGTAAAGTTACGTCGCGCATGCATCGCATACTAAAAATGGAAACTCCCAAAGTTGACCGCCGTTGTATTCCGCTCCACCCTTTACGGCAGTGAATTGTCAGCGATATAAAAATCATACCAAGTAGGGAACTTTAACAACTTCTTATTCATGTCAGGCCGTGGTTATATAAGTTTACGATTTCGAATGCTGCAAGTACTGTAAGAAATATGGACCAGCTGCCATGCTTTTGTGCGACGCTTCACTCCTAAAACGAAGGGCATACTGGAAGCTTTTTTGTGTCCCACAATACCCGCCGACTGTCTCGCGTGCCTTTCCTTGCATCATCCCCGCCCAACCAGCGCTTTACGCTCACAAACTGCGTGCGCGATATCGGTGTGATGTAAAATTCTTGAGAGGGCGTGCACAGTTTTCAAGTAATGAAACACGAACAAGCCATACGACATATTGCTGTAGAACGCAAGGACACCCTAAATGTGCTCTTTCTTATAAGCCTTACGTTGCTGAGGCACGAGTCCCAATGACATTCGACCAGTCAAAGTCCCATTTTCTCTCGCAAGTGATTGATCTAGCAGCCCCTACCCAGCATTCACCGTTAGTGCACATCAATACTTTTGAGGTTAAAATTTAAGCATCAGAGTACTCACATAATGGCTGTATCTGCTGTTTCAGCAAAAGCGCTAACCTTCGTAAGGCGTCTCACTGTTCTAACATTATCATAAAAAACGGCCTAAAATGCATCTGTGTTGATCTTTTTAATATTTTGGCATGACATAAAGGGAGAGAAAGAAGGAACTTTTCAAAACTACTAATAAATATCGAACTTACCTCTTTTGCCACGAAACGTACCAGCCTGTACATTCGCGGCACTCTTCGCTTTATGACGCTGTAGGAATCCAGAAAAACATTGCCTGCCATGTATATATATTGTAAGCGCGAGAAGTATCGAAAACCACTTCATTGTCGTGTGCATCTGCATTTATGCATACTGGAGATTTGCGAAACCATTTACAGTCCGCAGCAACACAATAATAGCATATTCGTACAAAAATCGGAAGAATGGTTCGCCAATCTAGCTGGTAATCCTTCTTTTTTTGTGAGTTCGCAGACAACAGCACAAAACAATCCGGGCAGGAATAAGTAAGACAGGAAGACAACCACGGCGCTCACGCTAGCTACACTAACCGTTGTTATAATGCCGCGTTTGTCTTCTCTTGTTCAACATTTTCCTTTAGCATTGTTTCGCGCTGTTCTCCACCAAGGAACATTGCGAAATCTGTACCCTACTGTGGAGCACATTTTATCTTCTAGCTTCTGTTCTCGTGTTAGATGGCCTACGTATTGACGGAATGTGTTTCTTTCAGTAAAAAATGCAGCAATACACCAGCACTTTTCTTGGGGTGGGAAGGGGTGGGGGGTCTAGAGGGTGGGAGGAAGAAGCGAAAAAAGCACGGTTTTGAAATACATCAACCAAAGTTGCATTCTTATCTTTGGCTAGTGTAGTGAAGCTATGCTATGCTAGACCTGCATTCAGTAAACAGAATCCACAAGTGTTTACGAGGACAGAACGAAGTCAACCATATTCACCGCACTTTATTCTGAACCACAGAGCCTGCAAAGCAGCTTCGAGATATTTCTGTATAATAGAACTCCTTATGTAAAATATATAATACCGAAATAAAGGGCGGGCACAAGGCTAAGCTAATTCATTCTAAAAATACAGGGCGCGCAAACACGGACACAGGAAGGAACGGCGTTCTGCAGAGCCACCTGCCGGAACGCGCTATTGCTATTCGACACTCGCAATTAAGAGTGAAAGGTTCAATTCAGGAAGTATAAAGTTCCGTTTTTCCATAGACTTGCTCTAGACAAGATCATCATTATTCTCGCAACTACGAGTAGAGTAAGGCATACGTAATATTGCCTCTAATGATCTTTTAGCGCGGCCAGCATGCGGCTGCAAGTTTGGTTACGTCGCATTTTACGGAGAGTGAACACTGGCGGCTAGCACGCGATTAGGACAGGCCGGACGCTATCGTGCTGGTCTGTTTTACCTCACCGGCAGCCCCCCCCACCAAGGTGACTGCCTCCTGCAAGCGATGAAAATATTCTGTTCTATAACGTGTTGACAAAGATAAAAAAAACACAGCATATCCACGGAGTGAATGATGATGAGTGGGCGAAGCTGCGGAGGTTCATCGGTAAACCGTGAATCTTCCGTGAATTCTGCCCGGTACATCATCACCGACGTGAGATCGGGCGCGTTTATACTAAAGGGTCGATGAGAGTTATGGTGACTGAAGCAATCATGGTTACGCCGTGAAATCTTCAGTGGTTTCGCCCAGCAGTAATCAAAGCGATAGTGTGTGTGAAATTTTATTCAAACTTCAACGACCGGTCGTCGTCCATGGTCCGCCAAGCAGCACGATCCGGCAAGCGCACTCGTACGGCGGTCCGCGCAATCGGAGAGCAGCTGCACCGCCAACGCCATCTAGCGTACCTTCACCCAACCGCCATATTGTACGCATGTCTATAGGACAGCGCCCTCTCGGAAACGAGACGAGAACTGGAGATGACGGCACCATATCCACGGAGTGAATGAGTAAACCGGTAATCTTCCGCAAATTCTGCACAGTACATCATCAACGACGTGAGATCGGGCGCATTTATACTAAAGGGTTCGATGAGAGTCATGGCGACTCGCAGCTCACTTTAATTTTACATGTACGTTGTGAATTTTTTTATTGTTTAATCACGCACAGGAGACATCGCACACCGGCACTACCTTGGAGGTCGAAATCCAGTGCCTACTGGTTACTCAGAATGCATGGCAACCGAGGACCGCCGAGGTAATGCCATGTGGAGCATTCGCCCCTAAATATATTCATCATATGCAAGTACCGCCATCTAGCGGACATTCCATGAACTAAACGAGAGGTGGCTACCTACAACTACATACATCGAGGACGCACGACCCACGGCTTAAGGAGCTTCGCCCCTAAAAATTTGTGCCGTCCTGTTTTATTGACTTTCTGTGTGTGAAGCAAGGCTAACGTATATCTTATCCACGAAGTAGCGTCCAAACACTCGCTGTCCCGGTATTAGCGCGCTAGCGTTAATACTGGGACAGCGGATCTTTAACAAAAAATTACACCATCTCCCGCTAAAGGGAACCATGTGTAGATGTGAAGCAGCCGGCGCTAACGCTTACACTGGCGGCGTTGACGCTGGCGCTCATTGCAGCGTTGCGCAGTAGAAAGCTGGGGGAGGCGCAAAGCACGCAGTGATGGAGCGGTGTTTCCTACTGGAACATGCCAATCACTGCTAATGGGCAATGAGAGACAGAAGACTCCGACTGGACACAGAGACCCGCAGTCCGCTTTTAGTTAACGCGGACGCTGCGAATTTTTATTGTTCAACAACGCACAGGAGAAATCTCCCACCGGCACCACCTTGGAGGTCAAGATCCATTGCCATATATACGGGGTGGCCAGTGAACGGTTGTGCAGCGCGAGCAGTCGGTTTTTTCAACCAAGGAACTCGCTAGCAGACGCTGCCTGCGTCGGCGTCGCGGCGAGAGAAGGGGGGGGGAGCGTAGGAGGGGGAGAGAGAGGGGGGACGCGCATGCGCAGTGGGAGTGTGGACGCCGCGGGCAGGTATTACTATAGGAGAGAGGGGGAGCGTAGGAGAGGAGAGAGAGGGGGGACGCGCATGCGCAGTGGGGAGTGTGGACGCCGCGGGCAGGGATGCCTAGAGGAGAGGGGGGGGAGCGCAAGAGGGGAGAGAGGAGGGGGAGGCGCATGCGCAGTGAGGGTGTGGTTGCCGCGGGGGAGGGATGTCTAGGAGAGAGAAGGGGAGAGGAGGTTTTTTTATTTTTATTTTTTTTGAAAGGGTTTGCGCATGCGCAGTAAGGGTGGTCACGCCGGCACACCACCACCACCACCACCACCACCACCACCGGATTAAGCTTCGCCATAAGATGCTTCACATCTAATAACTGACTGCGTATGTTCCTCTGAGGGGACACTTGTATCGGGCTTTTTGCGGTGGTGCCCAAAACGTGTTTTTTTTTTTTTTTTTTTTTTTTTTTTTTTTTTTTTTTTTTTTTTTTGACAGCGGGGGGTGTATATGGCTAGGGTTCCACGTATTTTTCCTGTTCGTCACCGTGAACACCAAGAAATAAAGCGCCAGTAAAAAATTCTTGCTGGATCTAGATTGGAAACCGGGCCGAGAGAGAAAGAAATATTTTAATGAATAGCTGGAGATGTTTGGCTTTTCGCCTGATAAGCTACTCCAGGGGGCTGGGTGATGGATGGATGGTGGAGCTTTATTATAGTCCTCAGATGATGATTACGATATATACACTGATAAACACATAACACATACAGCCACACACACGTAGACTACACTATTTACAAAGTTTCATTCAGGCTCGTGGCCCACAAGAAAGTCAGCTGCGTTTTCGTTAACCATTGGGCTATATATGCGTTTATTTTCTACACTTATTACCTGATTTTGACATGTCAAGAACCCATGCGTGCAGAGCGTGGAACATATATATATATAAATCATAGCAATGCGTTTTACCCGTGCTGCAAAAGAGATACAAAAAGAGAAAACTTTCTATGGAGGCCTCGTCGACTTTAGTGGTGGTTGAATGAAAGCCCCCTGCTGAACGAGATGTAAAGCTCACTGCGCAACAGGAAAATTCCGGGTTCGCGAAAATTTGTTGTCAAATATGCGTTTCCATAAGCACTCGATGCGCCTTTTAAGGGACCATTTAGGAAGCTGTTCAATGCTAGCAAAAAAAAAAAAATTAAGGCAGCTTGGCACAAGTGGTGCCAAGCCTGAAGGAAATGTGGAGCAGGGTAGCCTTCTTTGTTTCTCTTCGGTTTTTCTCTCTTTCCTTCTCTCTTTCTTTCTCGTTCTCCTTCCAAGTTTTTTCTGTCGTTCTTTCTCCATATATTTCTACTTATTTCTGTATATCTTCTTGTTTTTTCTCTTTCTTTCTCTCTCTCTGTTTGTCGCTTGCTTCGTATTGTTTTCTATTCTGATACGTGGTTTTGCTTGCGTTACGCCAAGCGACGACAGCATACGATAGCTCGGGCCCCTAAAGTGCTCCGTTCTTGATATCATCATCAAGGCGTTCGAAGAACAAGAGGAAGAAGGCTTCTGTTTGGCGTGAGCGCGCGTTCAATGTGCTACAGCTGGCTATGCCACATGTGGTTTTGCCTGCGTTACGCCAAGCGAAGACGACACCATACGACAGCCCGGACCCCTAAAGTTCTCCGCACTTAATTGAATCATGCACGGCTGGACTGGATAGGAGGAACGCCCGCGCGCCTCTTCAGCTTGGCCGTGGTCCATGCTCTCTAATTCAGATTAAAAATATGAATAAGTTCACGTGTTTCTCGAAAATTCGGTGTCACCTCAATGTCGCGTGCTGAACAGCTTGGCTGGTCACCCAACTTCACAGAGTGAAATGGCTTCTCAATTTTTAAAATACTTTGTTTCTAACGTCTCTAAAAGATTACATTCATTCAGTTTTCATTGAGCTGACCGCTAAGTTCTAGGGGTTTTACGTGACAAAACCAACGTAACATTATGAGGCAGTCCGCAGTCTGCGACTCCGGACTAATTTTGACATCCTAGGCTTCCTTAACGTGCACTCAAATCTATGTACAATGGTACGCTTGCATAAGTCACCTATCAAAATCTGGTCTCTGTGGATGGGAATCAAAGCCGTGTTGTCGAGCTCAGCAATGCGACTCCTCAGTCACTAATCTGCCGCGGTGACTGTTCCTCAGATAGTTATTTAACGGCGCACTGCTGAATGTCGACACGTCCTCAGGATGCTTATATTACCCCGCTTTGGAATAAACAAGTTGAACAGGTCTCCCAGCTCTTCGCTGTCGGCGAGCGACTGACGGAGAGAAGTGGTAAATGAGGGATAAAAGATATTAGCCTATACTGAGCACAAGCACCTACTCCAACCCATTTGCCAATTAACTTGGTGTGTATGAGTCACTTTTACTACGCAGAATAATAGCAGCTCATTTACCCGTAGCAGCTAGCCCTGTCACTCTCACAAATAAAAAAAAATAAAAACCTGCACCGACCACCTGAGCACAAATGTTTCGTGTCAGGGACGAATAACACCACATAGCTGTCCATGCGATGGGAAGAAGGGATTGTGGTGTTTTTTAGTCATCGCATTGGTACGCATCTGACGTCGCACTGGCATCGATGGCCGCAGGAGATGCCGTGTTGTACGAATTGGGTGAGAAATATTCGCAAAGTGAGTCAGCAAAACAAGTGGCAGACGGTGCGGAGGCACTGCACTTTCCTCTGGAAGGGAAATTGTTGACGTCTAATACGAGACAGCTGCTGCGATAAAAAACAGACCGTTAAGCGTGAGCATTTTGTGAAAGCTTTTTAGCTGTTGCAAAACTGAAAGTCGACGAAAAAAAAGAGCCCTCTGCAAAATTTATTGCGCAATGTCGTTTCTTTTTGGCGTTATCGCTTGTTTGTCCACTGATAACCTGGCCTACAAAAGAAGCATAGCCAGACGAATGTGCAATAAATATTCCTGCGAGTAACAGTCATATCCTCAACGACAAAGACAACGAGCGAACAATTGTACTGCTTCTTTCACACATATTCGCATTTCTTAAAAACCTAACGCGAAGTATTGGTGAACACCATGCGAGGTTTTGTAAAAGAATAACATTACAGCACTTCGTGGTCTATACAAAATACGGAGACGGAGCTGTTTTATTAACGAACTAAGGCGCAAACGAACAAAACGTCTAGGTATTCACTAGAGTGCAATTTCTGAAAATGAATGATTGTGCGAGTTGGTGATTTTTTTAAATACGAGTGATATTTGAAATACGAGCGCATGAAGCAAAGGTTATAAAATTAGGTTATTTGTGCTTTAGCTCACCATCACTGGCCCTCACCGATAAAGAGCTTGTGTTCCTAAGATCTTCTAACGCGTAACTGTTTGTTTCACTCATTGTATGCATGCGTCGTCTTTTTCGCGTCGCGTCCATTTGCGCGCATGCGTGCTGTATACTGAGGCAATATATAAGCAGATCCAGTGGCACAATAAATTCAGTTGAAAGTTTGCGCTGTGTTTGTACTTGTCTTCTTTTGTCCGTGTTTACGTCGCGATTACTTTGAAGACAAAGGAATGTTGCGGGCTCGTTTCTTTTGTTTGACACAACTTTACTGAAAACCGGCAGATAATGAATTCAAGGAAAGTATAGGGGACCTTAATAACACTGTTTCAAGTGTATTGTAGTCACTCCGATATAGATGTGAAGAAAGTAAAGAGGATCAATAGACAAGTTGCCGCCGGGAGGGACCGAACCTGCAAACGTCCGATTACGCGCCCGATGCTCTTGTCAAAGGAGTTATGGTGGCGGTTGTCCCCCCGTCGAGCAAAGCTTCAATTTGGGCTAGTTGGTACGGCAACTGTCCTGTCTTGTCCTCGTGTTCCGTCACTCGTTTGTGCACTTCGCTCAGCGCAACTGCGTTATAATAATATAACCCCCGTCCACTTTATGGGATATTACCAGCGAAGCTATTTAAGCTCGAGTCTTTCCTGTCAGGGATCCGTGGTAGCGCGTGTTGGTGGGATCCGTTGTAGCGGTATCCGTGGCAGCGCTTCAGGACATCATAATTTTGTGTTGTCGTATTCTGTTGTATTCATCATCTGAGATATTTTGTTGGGACGCGAGTACGCGGAGGAGAAGAGAATGGGAGTCGACCTGTCAGCTTGAGTCCTAAGAAGATTAATAGTTTTATTTTTATGTTTGTTTTGAAGTGGGGCCCCTCGCCGTTCTTGCCCGTCCCCGATGGATAGCGAAGGGAGTAACCAACTCTAGGTCACACTACAGAAACGTTCGGTTCGACGTTGCCCGCGCAATATCGCAAGATCGTGGTCAGGGCAATTTCTTTGTCAGAGATGAACACAACGCATGTTACTATCGCGCTCATTCAAATATCTGCAGGCGAAAGCCTTAGGTGCGTCATAAAACGTGTGAATTGACCGTCAACAGTGTCGGCGTCCCGCGATGGTGGCGTCAGCACGAGTAATACGAAAATCATCATCACGTAATTACGTCACATATTGCCAAAAGTTTTCACGTCATTATGACGTCATCGCAAGGAATCGTCGCTTGGTCAAGCGTGGGCCGATCACGGAGGCCGCGCGAAACCGAGTGCGGTGCAGAAAGCTCGCTATGCATCCGATGTTGGAAGCAGTGGAAAACCACGGCGCAGAATCATCTCGGTGGTGGGCGAGGGGAGTCAATACATCGGCTGAGAAGAAAAACCAGCAGTTCCGTGAACGAATACAACCGGTGAGCGAATCTCCTTAGAAATGGGACGCACGTGGCGCTCCGCGCGCACGGCGTTTCATTGTCCAGGCAACGGACCAACCACTGGGCAGACGACAAGGTGAAGCGATAGCTTCGCGCGTTCACCGGTGTCAGGATAGAGGTCAGAGTCGAAGAAAGAGGGAGAGGCAGACTAATCTGCCTCTGTTTCGCATGCGTTCGTATTCTCGTGCTTTGCGCAGCGTGCAGACGTCATCCGCGTTGAAGCGCTCATCAAGCTCGTTTAGCCTCCCGCGTGAGGGGGGAGACGTCAGAGCTGGCACCATGCCAGAGAGCTTCAACGGCGACGGCGACGGCGGGGTGCCAGCCTAAGGATCTTCGCTCCTAAAAAAAAATCACCGCATCTCCTCGAAGTGAACGATGATGAGTGGGTAAAGCAGGGGGGATGATTAGGTGTTACCGTATATTTTGTTCGTGTTAACCTTTTCTTCTGCCATATAGTTTGATTGATGAGTGCTTAAATGTCGCTGTTTTTACGGTGCTGTCCCCTTTTATCTTGTTCTGGTTCGCATAATGGGTCCGCCCGAGAACGGTCTATCTTTAGCCTAATACGTAGTACCTTAGGCGCGTTGCGCGCAGATGCGTGGATTTTTTGCACCTGCGCTTCGACTGTGGAATACGGCAGCCGGGCGGATATTCTGAAGTCTTAAGGTACTTCGCCCCTAAAAGAAGATGGGTTTCGCCTTCGAGTCGCCTGAGGTATATGCGTAAAGGTCACTGTGGGTTTTCATTTTCACGGCCACCTTGATGCATGTGCAGACAAATTTCAGTAAGGTATAAAATTAATTGGGCATGTAAAAAAAAAATACCGACGATTGCGATACTCCCTAATACGACATGTGAGCGCAGCTGTACGATTGTTTTCATTTGGCGATAGGGTGAGGAAATAGAGAAAAAATACATGTATGTGCGTTTAATTGCATAAAGGTATCTTACTTTTTATTCTTAATTTATTATTTTCATGTTACTTTTAGACTTTTTCTGTACTTTGTTTCCTTTTTTTATATTTTATGGGTATTTTTTAGTTTATGTTTCAGCGGCATGAAATGAAGAGCGTTGTGTGGCTCGAAGCACTCAAGGCTGGGCATCTTTCGCTGTGCTCTTTCGCTAGGTTACTGTGTGGGAAAACGCGGGTCGACACTAAACGTAGGATCGGTCACTCAAGAGCCGTACTCTGAAAAAATACTCATCATCTGTCCTTGGTGTTTTCGTTTTACCTCTGGTCTTATTTCAAACATGCACACACGGACAGCGCCGAAGGCACGTACAGCGCTGTCCTCATCTTCTATTCGGTCATCCCCATGGAGCTGAAAGCACAGTAAATAGCGATCCACCAACTAGGACGAACTTTCAAATCGTGAAGTTATCTGAAAGCGCTCGACTGGGTTTTTTATAAGATAACCAAAGTAGCATGAAAGAAAACTCATGTAATGTGCGTTAATTCCTATATCTTTATTCTGCTTCCTCTTCTGCGTCGCTCCCCGAACATGGGCGCGGATTTCTCTTGCGTGGCCAGTAATAAACCTGAGAGGTGGGAGAAAAAAGTGCAGAGAGAGGGAAAGAAAGAGAGAGAGAAAGAAAAATTCTTCGCAAGGCGGGATTCGAATCCGCCTACCCTCAATCGTAAGGCCGGCATCCTGACCACTCGGCTATCCAACAACGCTCGCAGACCACAGCATAGCCGTGTAGATTATAGTGTAGCAAGGGTGTGGGAAAGGGACCTGGGTGTGAGGAGGAGAGATGAGATGGTTAGGAGGAGGAAAGAAAGTAAAAAATAGCATAGAAAGAATGAGAAAAAAAGAAATAGAGAGCAAGAAATACCTACAGGGAAAGAAAGGGAGAAAGAGAGATAATCAAAGAAAGAGAGAAAATGAAATACAGTTGGAGATAGCGCGAGAAAAGAATAGGAAGAGGGAAGAAGCCAGCGAGAAATAGCGAGAGAGAGAGAGAGAGAAAGTAAGCGATAAAAATAGAAGAAAGATGCAAAGATCAAGCAAGAGAAAGTAGTGTACAGAGAGAGAAATAAATAAATAGAAATAAACACAGAAAAAAAAGACATAGAAAAAAACACAAAAAAGATAGAAGAAGAAAGCATAGAAAGAGAAAAAGAAAATGTGCAAAACTTCGCAAAACAGCCAAATCCGGGACTACATAGGTTGCTATCAGCTCCGCTGCATCTTTAGCATTGCGCATCCAATGCATAATAATAATAATAATAATATCTGGGGTTTAACGTCCCAAAACCACCATATGATTATGAGAGACGCCGTAGTGGAGGGCTCCGGAAATTTCGACCATCTGGTGTTCTTTAACGTGCACTGACATCGCACAGTACACGGGCCTCTGCCATTTCGCACGCGCATCCAATGCAAGCTATACGCTAACTTTTTTCGCTAGCGTTTGCATTCTTTTTTTTTTTTAGCGCTGAAGATTTTTAAATATGGCACTTTCTGCGTATGCATAGTTCCCACTTCTTGTTATCAAAACTTCTACTGTTATTTGCCTAAATATAACAGACTTACAACAGGTTACCCACAGTAGGACGATTACACCCCGTTATTAATTTTACAGGCGGTCTATAAGGATTGAATATATATTCGAAGTGACAATAAAACAAAAAAGATGCACGCAGGACAATCGCCAAATTTCAGCTGAATTTATGAGATAACAATAACAAAAAACATCTGAACTGACTTAGCGCAATCATTCCGTCAACAGGTTCACGTGCCTATATACATGTCGCGCATGCACTTCGCTAGACGCAAATCTCTCTGTTTTGTTTTTTTTTTTTTCAGGACAATTAGGGGTACCCTTACGCACACGTTTGCCTCCTTGCGCATGTGCAAAGCTTGGTCTTTAAGAAAGTGGCTGTAGGCCGTTAAGGAACGAGTTAGCTTGCTTATCTCTCTATTCTTCACGTCGAATTCCTCAAGGCCCAGCTAACTTGCATAGTTGCCAGAAACCGAGAAGTGCTGCGCCGCCGACCGTAGTGAATTTTTTCACAATATACCGCGTGAAGCTCTCCATTGCTGTATAGCTTAGCAAATGTTTTACGCCTTCTAGGTGCTTTATCAAGGTAATATGTTGTCCATGTGCTGTGTCATGAACTTTTTCATACGGTTGCGAAAACTGTACGAAGCATCGGCATTTTATTTTAGTTCCGCAGATACATCAACTTTATAGATGGTATGACAGACCATCCACAAAGGCTGCGTGCGACCGACACACAAAATGAAATAGCTGTCCTGAACTGAGCGCTGCTGGTGAGTGACTCGCAAATCACAACTCTGATCTGTGCTTCTTCGCTGTGCTCAAAAAGCAGACTACTGTGAGAACCTCTCAGTGTTTAATAACACCGCAATCATGCCACAAATTACTTCTTGGCAGTACCAAAGCAGTGCAGGCGCTAAGCGTGGCGATAGCAGCTTTTCACCTATTGTTTTTTAAAAAGAAAACTGACTGCCGTAAAAACACATTGATAATTACCTACATGCTGAATTGCACTCACGAGGATCATTAGTGAGACAAGGTCGTTTGTTTTTATTGTTATCGACTGTATATGTGAGGCGGCGTGCTCAGTCGCTAAAGCAGCTGGCAATTCGTTATAACTGCGATGCCGAGGCGAATCAGGTTAATGCCACACACGAGGCGTATCTAAATCAAAATGACTGCTACTCCGGCAGCTGTTCGCTGGGTACCGGGCGTCACTGACTGCGAAAGCTCCACGTGTGCATCATGTACGAGCGCACAATGCCAAGCGCTCCTTCAACACACAAAATACCATCAGTCAAGCTCACGTACTCTGCGAACTTTGCAGATTAGCCCTGTACATGCGGTGTTTATTTGCACAAGGCTCATTCATTCATTCATTCAAACAGAAAAAAGCTAAAGCGCTCCCAAGCTGAACAAAGCATGAATAGAACGTACACGCGAATTAAATTTTTTGCAAGAAAAGCAGCATCACTTTCTACAGAGACAATGAAAAACAATGATATCATAAAACGATGCGACATCCTTAAATTCTGTCTCATTAAAGTTAAGAGATGCCACATAAGAAACCTTGAAGCCAGCATCCAAAGGCAAGCCGCTGTTCTGACAAGAAAGTTTGTGCAGAGATGCGATCGCCAAGCGGCTGCATGTTGCAAAGCAGGTGCCGGCAATCTTTATAGGCGGAGGGCCAAATTGCATAAAGCCGATACAGCGAGGGGGCCTGATTGCGAATCCGGAGGAAGCGGGGGGAGGGGGGGGGAAGGGGGGGAAGGGGGGCTTTGCAGGCAAAGCGTAAATGTTCGTCGATTAGACAGTAATTTGGAATACTGGATTATAAATCATGTTTATTTTCAGCAAGCATGTCCACAAAGTTACAAACTTAGGTTACAACGGAGCATCCCGTTTTAGCTCAAAATTGCCACGTCGGCCTTCATATAGGAAGTGCCCTGAGAAGGGGGGGGGGGGCGTCGTGCCGGGGGCCACATAATACCTGCCACGCGGGCCGCGTGCGGCCCCAAGGCCGCAGGTTGCCGACCCTGTTAGAGTATTGTCATCTGCAGCATAGCATGGTTCCGTTAAGCGGTACGTAAGTACAGGGCAAGTTGTTTTGCTATGTGGTACGCTCAAACACAAGCACTATGGTTCGCGACTTCCAATGATATTAAATTTATATCAGCAGGTTTGCCTCGGCCACCAGTCTGCCAAGACGAGTAAGGCTGAGTGAATTGAAAAATAGCACTTAATTTCAATGATTTCACAATCCCACATCTCCATTCTAAAATAATCTAGATTAAAGCTGGATGTCATCGCAATAAACAAAAAAACTGCATGCTCAAGTGTCAAGTTTTTCAGTGCGCTTAGCGCGTTATAGGTTACCATGCTTGACCAACCAAATAGGAGCTAAATAGGAATAGGCAAAAGACACGGAAATGCTAGAAAACTTGGTGAAACAGACAGAGCTTATGACTGCAGCGACTGCGGCTGTCTTTTAAAGAGTATGTGTAACTAGGCCAAACGCAGACATGATACATTACTCATGAAAAGATTTTTTTCTAAAGAATTTGGATGGACTGCAGTGCTTACTGTAGAACCTTTTCAAACTTTGAAAGGCACATTGTCGCTGTCTCTCAAGAAAAAAAAAATCTACAATTGTGGTATACTAATGGCACAGACATACGAGGAAAAAAATCGGAATACCTCAAAAGAAGCTTGAGAAGCAGTTAAAAACCAGGAAACTTGCGATAGGACCAAACGTGGTAGACGTAACATTAAGAGACAGGAAGAGAGCAGAGTTCATTAGTGAAAAATACATACGTACATTTTATTGTGGGGCAAGAAATAAAAAAAATTAATCAAAGTACCCCGGCCCGTACCAGAAGTATAACAGGCTTTGGCGAAAAATACAGAGGTAGCAGTCATTTCAGCCGACATTAAGGAGTACGCAAGAGTAAAATGGAATGAGTTCGCTCAACATAGGATTAATTAGAGTCGCCTTTGCCGTGTAATGCACATAATATAGGCGGCAAACAATTAAAGTGGTGCCCAAATACAACTTCGATGCTCGTCACTAATCGTAATGCAGCATTAGTATTTGTTTTCGTTGCACGAAGTCGTCATGAAAAAAAATTGTTCCCTTTGTGACAATTATGAAGCAGGTAAGGCCAAGTTATCAACAAATCCTTCGCCGAAATCGATACATGGAGCCCTGCAAACTGCTTGTTTTGTAAATTCGAGAAAGTGCCTGTATTCTGCCTCTTAGGTATGAGATAACGTTCGCTAGCATGAACCCGGGATGAAGTTTCAAGGCGGCGATGCTCCAATCTCTGTTGCGGTAAAAACTCAAGCAATACAGTTTGACAGGAACGTTAGACGGAGTCCTCACGTCATGCCGGCCATGTGTCATTTTTCTATAAAACGTGCCGGTGTGCTGGAAAGTGGCGCTCCTAACTTCCCGTACGAGGGAAATTGATTATCTATAATACAATGCTGTTATCACATATTACTAAACATTTTTGTCATGCGGAATGCCTCGGTATGTAAATAACAAATTACGTATCTAAAAACTACACGCTACGTCATATCATCAATGCAAAGTTGTAATGCACCCACTGCGGGAATTTTTCGGCTGTTTACTTATCGCTAGATAAATGTAAGAAATTAGATTTTTTTATATTCATGCCGTCTCTGAAAACGCCGTCATAAAGGTCTATTTCGCAACATAGCATACTGACTCGCTGTTTTTGTCACACTGGAAGAAGCAAGACTTATCTTACGTGTACGTGGACTAGCATTATTTCTGGTTAAAGTAATCAGTCAAAATAATTATGTTGCACGTAGTATGAAGAATATTTCAAATCATTCTTCATGTGGTTGCTTTATTTGCTACTATTACAGTACCTTTCGGTATTTTCTACTTTATTGCGAAGCCAGTCTTATTAGAGTGCGTTGTTATACCACCTGAATCCATTTTCAATTTTTATTCGGTCTTGTTGCATTTTTATTTCTTATTGTTTTTTTATGCTGATAAACGTTCTTGAACGGCGGGAAAAGAACAAGAAACAAGTGAGAAAACGCACAGAACACCACGAGCGCAGTGGTGTTCTGTTTGTTTTCTCACTTGTGTATTGGTCATCTCCAAGAACGTTTATCAAGAACGTTCAAGAACGTTTATCAGCCATCGACCAACTAGCCTACCAGAATGTATCATTTAAATCTTCATGCAATACTTGTTGCATATGTTCTATGGCAGGGGTCTCAAACTCACCTCAGCCAGCGGGCCGCAGTCACGCAATGTAGTCCCCGCAAGGGGCCGGGGCAGTGAAGAAGGTGGAAGCGGGGGGGGGGGGGGGGGGGGGAGGATTTGTAAGAAAATTTTCCCATATCTCATATACAGGCAATTTCTGAAGAAGGTTCGGTGCCAGGATTCCAAAAGACCTCGATACCGATCTCGAAAGTGACTCAAATCTGGACGCCGATTATGAAATATAATTTTTTGTTTCACGGTTATGTTTCGAAACAAAGTGAACCCATGAGATGCCTCACGCAACAATGCATTAAACCAGTCAGGTCTGTGTACCTCAGGAACATATTTCATAAGAAAAATAAAATAAAATACGAGGGGCAAAGACCGTCATGTGAGGGCCGCGGGCCTCAACCAAGAGCCTGGCGGGCCGCATGCGGCCCGCGGGCCGCGTGTTTGAGACCCCTGTTCTATGGTGTTCCAGCATTTTCGTGTAAAATAATTTTCATTATTTTTCGCGATGAATTTCGAGCTAGCTCGCACTATGATAATGTAAATGCGTGGAGCTGACGTTGAATGATGCTTCAAATGCTGTACGGCAAACGCAATAGCGTGCAGCTTTGGGTGGCCTAAAAAAACGCCACCGCTTCTCTGCGAATACCGTCCCCAACGTATCAGAGCGTTCTCCGCGCCATCCGAGAGACTAGACTAGTCATGGCGGTTCACGATCTAATGCGCTGGCGCAGGTCTTACCCTTCCAATGTCATGGCGAATATGGAAACACATGACAGCACGAAGAATACATATTCAACGACAAAATTTTTACAGACTTTTCTTTCCATAAGTCTTCCTGTCCTAAAAATTTTCACTATTACGCAACTTATATTGCTCCTGGTATCGACCCCTGTCCCGCATCCTCACAGGGGTGGGGGGGGGTGCTTCTATGAGAAGAAAATATATGTGCTCGAGTACCCTTATTCTTTGGGAAATTCAATCCCTTGGATCGACGCACGCATCACTCCTCTTTTTAAATTATACCGGCTTTAGAGATCGACCGCATGCGTGTTGCACACTTCAGATGTCTTCCACCCTAATAGCTCCTCCCCTACCTATTTTTTTTCATTCGTTCATGTTCTTCCCCAGTATACGGTAGTAAACCTAACGCGTGTCTGTTTGACCTCCTGGCCTTTCCTCCTCCACATCCTCCTTGTCGAGGACATCGTCACGTGTCCCAGCTGTGCAACCCTGGCAGGACACTCTGACGATCCCCAGCTCTTTTGGTCTTGCCCCCGATAGTACACAAATCCAGAAACCCCTGCGCGAGCGGTGTTATCTCTGCAGCTGAACATCCTGAAACATGCGCGCATGGAACCTTGACAACGTGAAGCCACAGAATTAGTGGCGATGGTGATTCGAATGTTTGAATGAAGTCATGAAGATGAAGGTTTTGCTACCCGCCACGAAGGTCTGTTGGTCCGTTCACCCGAGGGTCGCGGAATCGAATCCCGGCGGCGTCGGCCGCATTTTTATAGAGGTGAAATGCCAGAGGCCCGTGTGCTTAAATTTATCTGCGCGTTAAAGAACCCCGATGGGTTGAAATTTCTGGAGCGCTCTACTGCGGCACTTGTGACAATAATACCGTGGTTTTGTAATGTAAAATCCCCAACACTTCTTATTAAAGTTTTATTTTCAGTGACCCCTGCAAACAAAAAAGTAGAATGTATTGTGGGCCAATCTTGGATAGAATATTTTGGAAAATGTTATCCGCAACGTTTAGCGTGACGCATGCGGAAAATGCCACAAGAGACCAATCATAACTTTAGTTATGCTTAGGCTGGTCTTCCTAGGGAGATAAACGCAATGAAGTGATATGTTTAAAATTTATGGTCTTTATGTCATGAGATCATGTTGTGGAACCTTTTCCTTCTAACATTACCGCTACTCATAGCATGAAATATGCTGAATACGGCATTAGGGACCCACCAAATCTTTTATACTGATCTCACTCCAGACTGTGTGGGGCGGTAATAGCAATTAAATAATTTATGCTAATATATCTGCTTCGCCGAGCCACAACTATGTATGAAAAAAACAAGGAAGAGCCCTGCAAACTAAGATCAATCTGATAAGCCTCTTACGCCAGTAATAATTTCGCTAATTTTAACAACACCAATTCATCATCGCAGCTGCGGTTGCGCACAGACCACACAGCAGTCCCACAGCAGCGGTCCGTCACTATGTGACGGACCGCTGCTGTGGGACTGCAGATTGACGTGGCATTTACTAGGTCATACAACTATCATTGAAGTGAGAGGCACTTGCTCTTGCACATAATGCAAAGGTGCAAAAAATCATCATCAGCAGCAGCAGCAGCAGCCTGACTGCACCGACTGCAAGGCAAAGGCCTCTCGCGCATGTTCCGCCAATCAACCCGGTCTTGTGCTTGGTGCGTCCGCGTTATACCCCAAACTTCTTTATCTCATCTGGCCACATAACTTTCTGTCCCCTCCCCCCCTCCCCGCGCGATTGCCTTCTCTTGGAATACAGTCTGTTACTCCTAGTGCCCAGCGGTTATCTTGCCTACGCGCTACATGCCGTGCCCATGTCCATTTCTTCTTCATTTAAACAGATGTCCTTAACACCCGTTCCTTGTCTCACCTATCGTCTCTCTTCTTGCCCCTTAAGGTTCCACCCAGCGCTTTCCTTTCCATTGTTCGCTGCATCACCCTCAATTTAAGTTGGACCCTTTTTTTAAGCCTCCAGGTTTCTGTTCCGTATAACGCTGTTTTAAACCTACCTCTTGAGGAATAGTGGCAAACAACCAGTCATGATTTGAGAATATCTGCCCAATGTACTCCACTCAATTCTAGTTCTTCTACTTACTTTAGTCTCATGGTTCGGCTAAGTATACGTATTCATCTACCACTTACAGTGCCTTGCTACCTTTCACAAAGCGCTGCTGCTTTCCGAGAATGTTGCACATAGGTTTACTACGCATTAATTTTCAGACCTACCGTTCTACTTTCCTTGTCCAATTCAGCAATGATGGGTTGCAAATCGTCCCGTGAGTTAATCATCAATGCGATGTCTTGAGTGAATCACAGTTTACTTAGGCATTCTGTAATAACTCTTATCCCTATCTCTTCCCAATCTAGGGCCCTGAAAAGCTTCCTGTAAGCACGCGGTGAATACCACTGGGGAAATGGTGTCTCCCTGCCTTCCACCCCTCTTTATTAGAATGATGCCCTCTCTTATCTCCTGTACTGCATCATCCACTTCGATAAGCGACACCGTATTCCAAAAACGTCAGGCGTTTTACCTGCCAAGACCATGATATGTCGTAAAGGCCCAGCACTCTTCAGTGTCACTCTTTTCCTCTTCCTTCTCTGTTAATGATAAAGAAGGTTAAGTAATCATAGGTTTAGTAGTCGCTCGCGACACCCCCCCCCCCCGCCCCCGCTCATCATGTCGATGCTAACGCGTCGGTCAAGAAACGTTAATGAATGACTGATGGTAATTGCACACCAAGTCATGTTTTTATACCTGTACATGCAGAAACTCATACAAATTATTGATTCATTGCCAAACGCAAAAATATGCTAGATTTCCTGTGTTTAGGCTATTGTACAAGAAGAACATGAGCGCGCAAAGAATTTACAGCGCAAAATATTTAGTACCCTTTTTTTCTAACAGTGACGCTGTTGCGAAAATCATTCTTTGTAAGTCAATCGGAGAAAACTATCATTTTAACGGCTATGTGGTACTGTCCGACCTACTAGAGAACTGACATCATCATAAACGGGTATGTGCCACAGAAATTGGGTAAATCGCACTACTCACCACTGGTCCACAAAAAAAATGAAGGCAACAGTTAGCTCACGAAATGGCTGCGAAGCGAGGGCGGCGAGCCGAAGACCCCGTCAACGTACAACGAGAGAAGACTAGGGAATGGGAAAGGCAACGGCAGCTGCGAGAAGACCCCGAAGTGATTGAAATTCCACGCCAACGACGACGTGCCCGTGAGGTGCCGACGAGGTGAAGACGTGCCCGAGAGGTGCGAACGCTCGATTTCAGCACGCACGAGTTCCTGTCCCTGGAGTTTGGACAACCATGTAGTGTCTGTGACTGTCTGCAGTTTCACTCGAACCTCTCTGCGCTGAGAAGCAACGTAGAAACAATCTAGCATCACCTAGCTAAAGCCTATAGCAACAACATAGAAGGAACCTAGAACCTGCATCACCAAGCTAAGGCCTATAAACAACCTAGAAACAACCTAGAAACAATCAGATTAGTCTTCAGAATCATCCAGCGTCACTGTTTCAAGCCTTGCGCGGCTTCGTGGAAGCTTTGGCTTTTTTTTTTATTGCGATAGCAATTATATGGACAGTCTCGACGGGTTTTTTGCCGTCGCCGTCGCCGTCATGTCGCGTATGAAGTCCAAATTGATAAGAACCCCCTGCGCATCGTACGTTCTACCAGCGGGTAATAGCGGGCGAGCGGGAGCGGTGAACGCGGCTGAAGCGGCGATGAAACGTGCCGGCATCTCCGTCGCTCCGAGGCGCATGCGATAAGATCCCCCCCCAACAGTTCAACCGGCCCCGCCCGTCGTTCGCGAGCGTGAAAAGACGCGAGGGGAGGTGGGGGGGTCCCTCGAGCGACCTTCGATTTTACGACCCCGGTCGTCGCGGGCGCGCGCGTTATCTCCCCATCTCGGCAGCCGACAGCGGGCGGCCGGTGTACCCTTCTACGTGCTGCGCTCTCAACGCGAAGAGAATTCTCTTAAACAAGCGTTTTCTACAGTTGCGTTAGATCGGATCCAAAAGACTTGGCTGCCAGCCTCACTTCGTATAACATTACAATTTGTTGCTATCGCATTCATTGCTTCACCCTTGCGGTGAAACTGTGACTTTTTTTTGTGTAGAATAGCCAAATCTAGAAACAGAAACTGGGCTAAATTTCATCGTATAGAACGCCCAAGTGTCTTTGACATGTCAAACGTTTGTAATAAAAATGGGAATTTTGCTGGTTGTAACTTGGACTCAAAAATGAAGTTTCGAATAAAAAATGAGCGAAATGCTGCATCTGTTTGAACCAAGCTGAGTCAGACTCATTTAACCAGCTCTGCGTCAACAATCGTGATCAAAACAACCAACCTGACCGAATGCAATCTGCTTCCTTTGTGGCCTAGTCGCTTATTTATCGCGCTTTTGCTCTGAAATTTTTAACGCGATAGCGTTAAAAGAGCTCGTTTCGCAGAAATTCCGGCGTCGGCGTCGGCGTCGGTGTCGGCATCGGTGTCGGCGTCGGCGTCGTTGGTTGTGAGCGAAAAATCATCATCTTGTCCGTGACCGAAAAATCGAGAAAGCTGCAAATAAAATAAATCACAAAAATTTTCGGGTCCGAGTGAGGATCGAACCCGGGTCGTCTGCGTGGCAAGCAGGTGTTCTACCACACAGCCATGCCCCTGCTTGGAAATACTGTGAAAATAACTTCCTCTGCTTGGAGACGCAGTAAAAATAACTTCCATGCTTCGCAAACGCAAGCGTCCTTTATATAGGCGTCGCAATATAACATGTAATATCCCAGGAATATTGCGTGGTACAAGCGTACATTGCCATCGGGCGTCAGAATATGTGACTATGATAACGATTCCATAGTTTAAAGCCAGCCACCCATTACAAACGGCACACACCTTACTGCGCGTATTCCCTTAACACCACGTAGTGGGTGCATAAGCAATGTTCGAAAACATTTCCCACATTTGCCGCGCATAATTTCTCCTGGTTTAAAGCATACTACCCATTACATAGTATGCACTAAGTGATTGAAGTACGTAGTAGGGACGGGATATCGCTATCGCGTTCAACTCTTAAAGGCGAAGCTTAAGGGTCCTCAATTTTTTTTTATTCTTCGGCAAGTTGGTACTTACTCAAGGACATTGCAGGGCAAAACTCTAATGGAAAGAGTTAGATGCTGACTTTCCTATTGATGTCTGTCTGATAGTGTTTCTTTTCATGTTTCCGCTACTATATCATATACCTTCTTTCGCTCCAAGATGGTATATTTGAAGTAGAAGACAACAAAAATGATGTTAGTGGGCACCTTGG
The DNA here is from genome assembly GCA_030522465.1 of Rhipicephalus appendiculatus. Taxonomy (NCBI): domain Eukaryota; kingdom Metazoa; phylum Arthropoda; class Arachnida; order Ixodida; family Ixodidae; genus Rhipicephalus; species Rhipicephalus appendiculatus. The sequence continues at coordinate 92 of JALIZH010018425.1, read as the reverse complement.
AAACGAAGCAGTCATCCTAAAACAGGGGGCAGAAAACCAACTAAGAAACTAAAAAGAAGAAGAGCTGCAGCACTTTTTGAAGCCTTCAATAG